>JAOTAX010000196.1:2215213-2238359 GCA_025629825.1 Erythroxylum guanchezii | reverse complement strand
GGGTTAGGATGTTGGCTAGGGGATTGAATGATGTCATATTGAACTGAGATTAAGCATAATAACAAAATAAAATTTCTAAATTTTAACACATAATTGAATAAAACAAATATGACCTTAAAATTCACTTATGCATATCTGATATTCATGAATAGCAACCTCGATGGGAGAATTAAACTAACCATATGTCATGCATAAATAGTAAAATAACTGACATGTACTACTCGATGGGAGAAACATGCCAAAAAACTATTATAATTGAAAAAACCATTACATCTAGTCCATGCCCCTAATTAAATTACTCAAATGGAGAATTAAATAATACAGACAAAACTAAACTAGATCCAGTGATACTCAAACACATATCATCTTTCGGTGGGAAAGAATATGCAAGTAGTCACAACTAGCAAGTAATGGAAAAATATTTTTTAATTAAAAATAAATTATATTTGATTGTATTATTTAATAAACAACAAATTTCCAGAAGAATTTATTAAAAAATTCACAAAGAATATAATTTGCAAAAAAAAAAAATATTTCTAGGCCATTTTTCAAAATGAAGAAATATTCTAGATTATTTTGCAACAAAACAACATCTTTCTGGGTTAAGTTGAAAATTTTCCAAACTTATATGAAAAACTTAGAAACATCCAGGGTCTTGAAAGAAAAAATAAGGACTTGTTTATAAACACAATTATAAACACAAAATTTCAGGACCACCTAGAATTCTTTTCGGGTACGTTTGAAAAAAAAGTTTAAAACAGAAAATTTTCCACATCATCGTCTTCCTCACGACGAAGACAAAACCAGTTGTTTTTTTTTTTTTTATACAACGAAAACCATTTTCACTGTTAAATGGAAACAGGAAAACGATTCGGTTGATATCAATACAATTTGTATTATTAATGATTTACAAATTCTGTGAAATCATCTCACTTCAAAAGCTATTAACCAAAAGCTTTTAAACGAGTCCCATAATCTACTATACTCTCTTCCTTTTAAACGATGCATTAGATGAGTTTGTCCTAAAACACATCATCTGTTAAATGCATTAAAAGAGTTTGTCATTTCTCAATTATACTACTTTAAAAGATGTTCATCTTTCACGTTAATCAACAAATCCTTTCGTTTTTAATACAAAAATTGTTTTCAGTTTTCATGCAAACGATTTTTATACAAGTGGAAAATCCAACCAATTTTCATGCAAACGATTCGTATCTCTCACAGAAAGAAGATACTTTTTCATACAAATGTAGCAGAAACCGATTTTACAAGATTTCCATCTTTCACATTAACGTAAATGTGTGGAAACAAAAAATGATTTAACAAATTTTTTCAACTCATCTATATCGTTTTCTGACAGGAAACTGCGTGTTGCTTGAAAACAGAGAACAGCCTTTATCTTGTAAAACAGAAAAACAGCCTCATGAATGCACAGATTAATCTGTGTTTACGTTTTCATGAAAAACGATTTAACAAGTTTTGAAAATCCTGTAAATCTATTTGTTGCTTAACGTGAATACAGAAAACGTCATATAAGTTTTCATTTTCATGTTAATAAAAAAACGAGTTTCTCCTTTCTCCAACTGTTGAAGAAACTTCTTTTCGCAAATCTTTTTGTCCTTACAGTCTTCTATCGTGTAATCTTAATTGTTTCTGAAACCCTTGTTTTTGGGTGGGCAAAAAGAATATATCTCGTGTTTTTAGAGAGTTTCTAAGAGAGTTGATGTTTTCTCTCTAAGTTTTCTAAAAATGATCCATCCCGCTTCGATAGGAAGAAAGGCACACATATATATAGAGAACTCTCTCCTTTTCGCATAAGAATTAACCGCTAAGATTACACTGTTTATCAATCATAAGGTTTATAATTCAAATCAACAGATTTTCTATTTCATTTAAAATAATCTGTTGCTTATTTAAATTACAAATAACACACGTGTGGTCCAAACAATTAAGGTACGACAGGGACCGCAGGAAAAAATTAGTAAGACTAAAATTATAATAAGAATCTATACAGGACTAGTATATTCTTATTATAATTAATCATAAATTATTCCACTAAAAATTTATGATTGAACTCCTTATTAATTTTAACTTTCCACAATATAATAAATTATGTTCCCCATGTTAAGATTACAGATGCTTGTCAAATAAAATAAATTATTGACAATTTATTTAAATAACAATTTTAATCTTTAAGATTGTCGCTCAACTTATTTCATGTGTAGGATTAAAAATCCACCTGCAGGGTTTACACAATGAAACATTATAAGCTTACTTAAAGTGCATCATCATTCTCTATACCAAGACATGAATTTCATCATTAATTAATATTTTACAAATACAAATTGTCTTTGCCCAATTCACAAAGTATTATTGTCCCAATAATTGAAACTCACTATTTAATGAATTAAAGCACAAGACAATGTATATTTGCTCATACTAACTAAATCAAGATTAAGAACATAAATCTTATTTCTAATGTCCTCAAGAATATGTTTTACTAGCTAGTATAAAACAACCATTCTCAACTTGGTTCAATTAAATACATACAAAATGTACTAACACATATTCATATTATACAAATCTCCAATTGAATACAATTAAATAATTGTTCAATGAAAATAACCGTTATATTTACATAGTTAATAGTATATATCTATCACTAAAGACCAGGTCAAATAGAATCTTCCACTTTGTTTTAGATAAACGTAAAGCATAAATATTAAAATAATATCTAACACCCTCCTTTAAACTAATATTCTGCAAAAAATTAGTTTAGAGAAATGAACTTCTCGTCCAGCATCGTTATTTTTCAAACAGCAGCACTCTTTGAAGAGCATACTCCAAGCATTCTTCGAAGCTTAACAAACACAGATTGCTCTCAAGTGGTTTGGTCATAATATAACCTACTCGATCTTGACTTTTGCCAAAAACCAGATCAATTGTTCCATTGTTTCAACAATTAAAATTTCTAAAAATCCTGTTTTACATGGAAAGAGGGTGTTGATATTATTTTAATATTTATGTTTTACGATTATTTAAAATAAAGTGGATGATTCTATTTGACTTGATACTTAGGACTTGGAGTATTTGTTAAGTTGAATTCATGTAGAAGTGGAGTTGATCATGTTTAAAGTTAGTTTCCTTTTTATTAGCTAATTTCAGTTCATATAATGCCTATATTAAGGCTATTCTATATTTGAATTAAGTGCAGAAAAGTTTACAGTACATTCTCTTCTGTCAATTTATTTTTTCGACGAGTTCTTTTATTCTTTCTATCACAATGAAGGTTGAAAGGATAACGCTTTGAGTTTCCCATACCTTATGACAGATTGTACAAACGTTTGAAGTGATTTCATGTTGGTGAAAGCGTAGTTAACTGGCTTTCACGAGTGGGCATGTGAAAGTTAAGGTCTTTGCAGTGGCAAACAAGAAAAAGACGAGTTTTAACTTGAGCTTATGAAGAAACAATGAAGAGGGGTTTGCGTTGTCGTAGATCGGTCATCAAGGGTGTGAGAGCAATGTTGCAATGACGCTTTTGGGCAAGGATTTAGGAGTTGTAGAGATGGCGTGGTAGTCGGTAAAATGGTGAAGGTGTGTTTGATGGAGGAGACAGGGACGGGGAGGGGCGGTGCTTTGGACCTCTTACCTTTTCAGGCAGTCGGAACTGTGTAACGTTATACCTGGTGGTGCTTGTGGCATAAAGGATATTTTTGTTTAAGTCCTTTACTTTTTTTCTAAATTAAATGAATAAAGATGTATTATATATGTTTTCTTCAACTAAATAAAGAAATAACCTCTTATTAAGAATATATCATAAATAGAATGATCATTCTAATTAATCAAATACCCTCTTAAGGTGAGTTCATAAAATTTAGGGAGTGGTTAGTTCGTATGGGCAAATGGTAATAAGAATAAGAATGAATATATTGAAGAATGAGAATGGATATTATTATTATAATTATGATAGTTGGTTAAAATGAATGAATAATTACCATTACCATTAATAATAGTTGGTTTGTAAAAAATATTAAGAAATAAAAATTTATTATATTTTAATTAATTAATTAATTACAATATAATAAATTTAATTACAATATTTTAATCAATGAATGGATAATATTTTAATTAATTATAATGTAATTAATTAATTAATTATAATATTTTAATTAATTATACTGTAATTAATTAATTATATTTTAATTAATTCCAATATTGTAATTAATTAGTGAATGAATTATATTTTAATTAATTAATTAATTATAATATTTTAATTGATTATATTTTAATTAATTAATTAATTATATTTTAATTAATTAATTGTGTTTAATTAATTAATATTAAAAATATTTTTAAAACAAGAGCCATTAATAAGGAATGAGTTTCATTCTTCTACTAAATGGAGAGTACGGACGATTCTCCAAAAGTGGGATATCAAAGTATTACCCCTATAATAACAATTAACAACTAACCATTTACTTTTCATTCCTTACTCATTAATCCCTTCCCAAATTCATCAACCAAGCGCCCCGTTGTATCCTCCTTCTTGAATTTGACAACCAGCATGAGGAACCTGCCAAGTTTACAATCAAGGTTATGAATATTGTATAGATTAAATATTGGTAAAATATAATACGGTATATTAATATTGAATATTGTTATTGATAATTTTTTAATTTTTATATAATTAAATTTTAATATCTTATTATGAATAAAATAAAATAAAATAAAATTCAAGCTTTTCCAATTTATTAAAAATAATATAAAATAAAGAATTTTGTAATCATGATAACTATATTAACAAAAAATATTATATATTTAATCACTCTTAGTAACTAGAGAAATATTCTTATTTTAAAGTAAATGAACTGATTCAATGACTTCTTATGGAATGATCATTCATCTATTTATATTTTAATAATTTAAGATGTTTTAAATGATTTATCCATCTTTTTAGTTTTTAATTATGATATTAATTTTGTCCATCTTAAAACATTTATGATATTAATCTTCCTTCAAAACAATTAAAAATCTTCTAAAAAATTTTTAAGTCTTTTTTATAAATAAATTTAAAAAATAGGGTGAGTTTATCTAAGATTCAATCAATGATACACACACACACAATTGAATGCTTATTGAATTAATACTGAAATTTACACAATGGATTTGCAAATATAACTATAACATAATAACAAAAGTAGATTAAATGTTGGAAAGAAAGGTAATAATAGGATGGCAATAAATTTTATTTTTCAATGATTTCAAATAGTTTCTCAAGCTCATAATGATATGTTGTTAAAACCTTATACAACATAGGAGGTAAAGAGTGCGACTCCATCTTGACAAAGCTCCTAGTATGGATGGGATGAACGCGACTTTCTACCAAATTTGTTGGCACATTATAGGGGATGATGTAATACGGGATTGCCTTCATTTTCTTCATAGTTGCTATCTGCTTGAAGAGAAAACTAAGATAGCTATTGTTTTAATCCCAAAGAAGAATTTGCCGGAGACTTTGGCAGATTTAAGGCCGATTGCTTTATGCAACACATTGTATAAAGTAATTACGAAGATGATTGCCAGTAGATTGAAGAAAATCCTCCCTGTTTTGATCTCGGAAAATTAAAGTGCTTTTGTTCCAAATAGACTTATATCTGATAACTTCCTTGTGGCCTATGAGATTAACCATTTTCTGAAAAGGAGAATGCAAGGGGCTGAAATTCAAAGTAACTCTTAACCTGGATATGAGCAAGGCGTATGACAGGATTGAGTGACATTATTTAGAAGAAGTACTAATCCGGTTGGGATTCCATATACAATAGGCTAGATTGGTCAAATTATGTGTTTGTTCTGCTCAGTATTATGTGACTCATGAAGATAAAATGCTTGGGCCTATTTATCTTGAGCCAGGGCTAAGACAAGGCGGTCCACTTTCGCCTTATTTGTTTATTTTATTTGCGGAGGGGCTATCATTTATGATCCGATCATTCGAGAGTCGAGGAATTATTCATGGATGTAAAGTTGCCGCTGGAGCCCCTACTATATCACATCTTTTCTTTGCTAATGATAGCTATATTTTCTTCTCTGCAAATCTGCGGAAGGTTGAAGCTATTAAAGAGATCTTACATATTTATGAATTGTATTCGGGTCAGCTGGTGAATTTCAACAAGTCTTTTATTAGATTCAGCTCTAATACTCCAACCCAGCAGAGGAATGTTATTTCTTCTTGCCTTTCCGTGGAAGTAAGAGCTAGGGAAGCTACTTATTGGGGTGGAAGCTGCTTATTGGGGTTAACCTTCTTTTATTGGAAGGGGCAAGAAGAAAATATTTTCATTTATTGAGAAGAAGGTGTGGAAGAGAGTACAAGGTTGGAATAGGACTTTTCTTTCGCGAGTTGGCAAAGAAATTCTTCTGAAATCTGTTGCCCAATCTCTCCCTAATTATGCTATGACGGTTTTTAGATTGCCGGTGGGTGTTTGTAAGAAGGTTGAGACAGTGCTTAATTCTTTTTGGTGGGGTACGAATTTAAGACAAAAGCGAGGTATTCCTTGGATGGCGTGGGAGAAAATGTGTTGGCCGAAACATCTAGGGGGTATGGGCTTTCGGACTTTTAACGACTTTAATATGGCTTTGCTTGGGAAACAGTGTTTGAGGTTGTTGGTTGATAATTCTTCATTAGTTGCTAGAGTTCTTAAAGCTCGTTACTTTTCTCGAAGCACAATCTGGGATGCAAAAAGAGGTACTAATCCTAGTTATACTTGGAGTAGTATTTTTTCTAGCATTGATTTTGTTAAAAAATGATGTAGGAAACACGTTGGAAATGGGAGTACAATTAGTGTTTGTTCTGACTCTTGGCTGCCAGATGTGGAGAATCCCTATGTCACTTCGGATCTTGATGATTCCTGGCTAAATCTTAGAGTTTCGGATTTAATTTTTCATGATCTCAAACAATGGAATTTGTCATTAATCTCAGCTTTGTTTAATGAGCGAGATAGAAATTTAATTCTCCAAATTCCTCTGAGCTTACATCGAAGTATTGATGACTAGGTTTTGGTTCTTGATAGGAAAGGAGTATATTCAGTTAAAAGAGCTTACCGCTTTATTCATGTCGTCCCACAAGATTTGAATCAAGTTCTTCCCTCTTCTCTTTAGAAGAAGTTTTCGTCTTTGAGCATTCCTGCTAAGATGAAATATTTCTTTTGGCGTTTGTTAAATGCTTGTCTGCCAGTTCGTGCTCTACTTGTATATAAAGGTGTGGATATTTCGCCTTTGTGTCCTATTTGTGGTATTGGTCTTGAATCTATTTCACATATTTCATTTGAGTGTTGTTGTGCTAAGGAGGTGTGGTCACTTTCTCATTTGGGTTTATTTCACTCTATCTCTGTTGTGTTGCCTGTTTGGTTTTCTTTTGTCACACATAATTATACTGGTGATGATCAGTGTTTGGCTATCTCTATTTGTTGGGCCTTGTGGAAGAATAGGAATGATTTGGTTTGGCATGGTCTTCAACATTCAGCTCAAGCTATCCGTTCGATGTTAAGGAATTGGAATACTGCTAGGAGACGCCAATTTGTAGCTTTAAATAACGCCCATTCTACTCCTCTTGTGTGGCAGAAACCACCAGCTGGTTTCATTAAAATTAACACAGATGCTGTTATTTTCAAAGAGTTGAGGAAGACTGGTACTGGTTTTGTTGTTCGTAATAGTAATGGTGGTTGTATAGCTACCAATAGCAATATCTTTTTAGGGGTTTTGGATACATCAACAGCAAAGACTATAGGTATCCGTGAAGCATTAAGCTGGGTAAAAAAGCAAAGTTTATACTCTGTTATTATTGAATCAGATTCACAATTGGTTATTCAGAGCCTTCTTTCAAATAGTTGCAATCAGTCTGAAGTTGATTTCATTGTTAATGATTGCTTATTTTTTTGTAATTCCATTAATGATATTCATTTTGGGTTTTGTAAAAGATCTGCAAACTGTGTAACTCACTCTCTTGCGAGAAATGCTAATTCTATATCAGGTCTTGTTTATTGGAATTTATCATTCCTTGTTTGTATTTCTTCAGCTTTAGCTGCGGACAATTGATATTAATGAAGTTTCCTTTGTTTGATTAAAAAAAACTTATTTAGTGGAATTAATATTTATCTACTTTGATCTAAATTGAGATTTAAGATAGGCTTTAAATGGAAATGTGAAATCGAGACATATCAATAACAAAACAACAACACTCAATTAGAGTTCTTTAGGAATACGAAATATGGGAAAGTTCAATTGTATTAAGTTTTATTCTTATACACTCAATTAGAGTTCTTTAGGAATACGAAATATGGGAAAGTTCAATTGTATTAAGTTTTATTCTTATACGGTAAAGAGGCTATTTTAAAAAATAAAGAACATATCATATCTCAAAATTATTACAAATATGCTAAAATATTTATAAAATATCGACCTTATAGATTTTCATCCAATATTATTACCAAGTTGGTAGAGTTTCCTAATAAAAGGTAGTCCATGTATTATAATTAATTAATTTAATTCCTATTTATTTATTTTTATGTTAATTTTCTGTTTCTTTATGTTACCTTCTATTTCTTGAATATTTTTTTGGTACATTCACAAATTATTTTTTATTAATTAAATATTTAATTCATTTTGAAAGAAAACATAAGAATTAAACCTTACAAATTTCGTTAATAATTAATGAAATACATTAACTTTTATAAATCACTAACCAAAATAATTAAGTCACGTCTGTGACTTTTTTTTTATCATTTTAATTTTAATTATACTACTATTTAATAAAAATAAAATAAATTTTAATTTTATTATGCTACTATTAATTAATAAAAAATCAATTTTTTGTTTTGTTTTTATTTTTATTTTAAAATTTTTAAATAAAATTTAAATTTTAAAAATTGTGTCACAGGCGTGACACTTAAGTCACATCTGTAATACGTTTTTTAATTTTATTTTAAAATAAAATTTATAAGATAAAAAATTTTTAATTTAAAAAATGGTTAATTAATTAAAACTGTTTAATTAATTTATAAATTATAGAAAAATATTAAACTAAAATTTAAAAATTGATTAAATTTTTATTATTATTATATTAGCAAAAATGGATTTTTTTAATTTAAAAAATTTTAAATAAATTTTAAAATTTTAAAATTGTGTCAATAAAATTTATAAGATAAAATTTTAAATTTTAAAGATTTGTTAATTTATTAAAATTGTTTATTTAATTTATAAATTATGGAAATATATTAAATTGAATTTAAGATATTAATTAATTATATTATTATTATATTAGCAAAAAACCAATTTTTTCCTTATTATTTTATTATTTTGTTTTTCCTTATTATTTTAATTTTTAAATAAAATTTATCATTTATCATTTTTTATTTTTAAATAAAATTTATAAGAAAAATTAATTAATTAATTAATTAAATTATAAAAATTTTAAATTAAATTTTACACTTGATTAATTTTATTACCATTATTATATTGCCCTGCATGCATATTAATGCAATGTTAAATATCTTATATTTATGATAAAATTTTTTTTATAGAGAATGCTTGTAAAATACAAATAAATTATACAATATTATTATTTATTTGGAATAATTTATTTTGATTTTAACAACTTATTTTAATTGATTAATTTAGTAAAATTGTTTAATTAATTTTTAAATTATAGAGAATGTTTAAATTAATTAATTTATAAATTATAGACAAATATTAAATTAAATTTAAATATTAATTAATTCATAAATTATAGAAAAATTTAAATTTAAATTTAAAATTTGATTAATTTTTTATTATTATATGTTATATTTTTTATTAGATTTATAAACTCAATTTTTTAAAATAAGTAATTAAAATCTAAATTCTTATGAAAATATTCAAAGAATACTAAGATATAATACTTATGTCCTTATAATTCATTTTTAAGTCATGCATTTGTAAGTCATTTTATACATAAATCGCTAATTAAACTAGATATCTTTAATAAACAACTGATGTTATCTGCTAATCAAATAACTGTCAGCTAACAACTGATAGAATCAGTCATCAACTAATACAATCATCTGATTGCTTAAAAGTTTAAAGTTTAGGTTTTTACTTCGTTGCTATTATGTGTTAATCATCCTTAAGAGGGTATCATAAGAAGAAAATAGCCTAAAACACATTTAAACTTGGTTCATTCAATTTGTGTCCGATCGAATATTCTAATTAGTTATGCTATATTTATTATTAAACTGCTTATCACGTGAGCTCCTAACCATTTATTTAGTTAATCTTAGCTTAAAAGAAACGACTCTTTATTTACATAATGTGATGTTTTTTGTGACAGAATCTGTGTGTTTGTGTTTGATAAAGGTCATGTTTAGCAATCAGCTGATTGTATTAGATGTTAGCTGATAGGTAATTATATCGGCTGACTTGATCAGTGGATAATATCAGCTGTTTAATAAAATTAGCTATTTAGTATTAGTTATTTATGTATAAATAAAAAATTTTAATTTAATTTAATTTTGTTATATAATCTATAAATTATTAAATAATTTTAATGGATTAATCATTTTTTAATTTTTTAATTTTTATCTTATAATTTTTATTTAAAAATAAAAATGAAAATAATAAATGAAATGTGTCACAATCATGAGTTAAGTGATACAAATACAAACCAAACTAAATGTAATTATTTTGTTTTTTTTATCATTTTTCTTTCGATTTTTTATAAAATTAATAGTAGATAATTAAAATTAATTTTTTTATTAAATTAATAGTAGTATAATTAAAATTAAAATGATAAAAATAAAATATAAAATAAACTCATTCGACCAATCACGTTCTCTTTTACCGTTTTTTACGTGCTCGTTCTTTGAATTTTCTCTATCTCTTACTGTTGTGTCCGATGACGAGTGGGAGTGAGAGCTCTTCTCAGCTCGAGCCATGGTGTGATCTTCATGGCAAGGTGGTTTTCGTCACCGGAGCGTCCTCCGGGTTAGGCCGCGAGTTTTGTATTGACCTGGCCAAGGCCGGCTGTCGAATTGTGGCTGCCGCTCGCCGCGTCGACCGCCTCATGTCGCTCTGCAACGAAATTAACCAACTTGGTAGCCTTTCTTCTTCTTCGCCGGAAGGGGAGGTTGGTGATAAGCAAGCGTTTGCTGTGGAGCTTGACGTGTCCGCCAATGGACCCACCATTGATAATTCCGTTCAAAAGGCTTGGGACGTGTTTGGGAGGATCGACGCCTTGATTAATAACGCTGGTGTTAGAGGTACGTACTCTTCTAAAGATTGCCTTTTTATCGTGTATCTTTTTCTGGGTTTCATTTTGTTTTTAACATTTTTAAGATATTGATTCGGTGTTGATGTAGAATCTCATTGCTGATAGATTTCTTCTTAAAAGGTGTAAGCATATCTATTGCTGGCCAGAAATTTTGAATATTTAGTGAATAGAATTATGGTAAAAAAGTGAACTTTAAGTTCTTAGATACAAACTTTCTCTTAATACATGTATAGGTGATCTGTTGAGTTGATTAAACTCATGTGAGCATGGTGATTCAATAGGGGATTCAGATTTTCTGGTTTCTGCATTATTGGTACAGGGGTTGTTCCCAAATGTATTTGTTTTTTTCCAGGTAGTGTGAAAACCCCGTTGGATTTGTCTGAGGAGGAATGGAACAATGTGTTCAGAACAAATTTAACAGGATCATGGCTGGTGTCGAAGTATGTCTGTACGAGAATGATTAATGCCAAAATTGGAGGGTCAGTTATTAACATTTCATCAATTTCTGGTCTCAATCGCGGGCAGTTGCCTGGAGGTGTTGCGTATGCTTCTTCAAAAGCCGGTTTAAACACGATGACAAAGGTGATTATATCATTTGACATGATTCTGTAGCAATTCAATTGTTTTGATTGGATTGTTGTGCTTGCTGGTTGCTGAATGCGATTATATTGGCATGATGGTTGTTGCAATTGCAATTACGTTGCTTTAATTTGATTATGTGTTTACAACCCGGTTGCCAAATTTGATATCTCAGAGTGTTTATATACGCGGGTGGCTCTGTGCATATCCAATCAATAAGGATTTTGGTACAGTTATGGTGGATGAATATGCAACCACATAACCACACCAAAACGATCTGTTCTGATGAAAAGTTGGTGGAGGGGAATAAAGGAGTAGGAATAATTAAGTGGAATGATAAAGTGAGAATGAAAAAAGAGCTTCAATGAAGATGGACCACAGATACCAATCGATCATGGATGGTCTTTTGGTAATTGTGAATACAATAAGCAAGGGCTCTACCAGCTGTCTAATACAATTGCAGGAGCTGATATTGAACATTTTGTTGTAACCTTTAATATTTAGTCTTTCTGAACATGATTATATTTAAAGATTATATGGAAACAAGGTGTTTATTAAGAATCTATGGAGACTTAATTCGTCTTCGTTGATAGATCTGCCTAACTCAACAAGTAATTCAGGAATAAGTTGACGGCTAGTTAGCTGTTTATGAAGTTCATTAGAGAAAGAATTTTCACCATTGACAAGGAGGGAAGATCTAATTCTATGTTCATATATAGTAATTTGTTACCTTCAATTTGTCTGAAATCAGATGCATTCTTAGGCAGAAGTATCTCTGATCAGCCAATGTTCAGGTCTGCTACGAATTCATGTCCTTGTACTTTTCCTTTCTGATATCCTTTAAACGTCTTACCAAGACGTGGAGTGTCCCTATTGATATGTAAACAATCCTTCTGCTAAACCCGATTTTGATTTCCTTTTAAACATTTACCGAGTTCTTAAGTTTTGTTACGATTTTTTGGAGTCGGTTCACTGATGATTAACACCAGAGAATTACTGATAACTAACTTGATGGGAATATCAGATCATGGCACTGGAATTAGGGGCACACAAGATCAGGGTGAACTCAATATCACCTGGAATATTCAAGTCAGAGATCACTCAGGCTCTTATGCAAAAGGAATGGCTGAATAATGTTGCTCGAAAAAGCGTCCCTCTTAGAACCTACGGCACCTCTGATCCAGCATTGACGTCGCTCGTTCGGTACTTACTCCACGACTTATCTGAGTACGTCACTGGCAATATCTTCATTGTTGATGCAGGGGCCACCCTTCCTGGTGTTCCTATATTTTCTTCACTTTGAATCTTATGGTTACAATGTTCTTTATATGCATGATGAACTTCGCATTTTTCAGACCAGTTTGAGATGGCAATGAAGAATAAAAAAAGTTGATTGGTTTAAAGTTTTCACTATTAAATCAATCGAATCGATTTAATTTTTTAATTATTAAATTTAACTAAAATTATGTCGTTTCGGTTTAAATGTTCAGGAAGTTCAATTTGATTTTTGGGCCGACCTCCTAACTTGAATTTCATCGTAAATTTAATCAACCCGAAATTAATCTATTAATTTTAGGCCATTAATCTTAATGGTTAACAATAATTCAAAAGGCCAATTTAGGAATCATATTATATGTTGGAGTTGATTTTCTTTTTTTTTTTTAATGACAAAATGTCTTACACTAAGTGCTACACTCATAATGGCATTGTACATTCTCTATTGGATGACATGAAAAATGTGGTAAAGTGGATTATTAGTTCATTTTTAAAGGAAGTTAACATTCACTAACAACATCATTAAACTTCATTTTCAAGTATCAAAACTTATGTTTAATTAAGGGGATAACTAATCCTAAATTATTAAATCTTTTGAAAAATTTTAAATTTAATACTTAAGTTTTAAAAATTTTCAATTGAGTAACTAATATTTTAGAATATTAACAATTCAGTTGAAAATAATAGTTTTTGTTAATGTAATTAATAAATATGTCACATCATAAAAATGATATTTTAACCTGATTTATAAAATTTTAAAGAGGTTAATCACTAAATTGAAATTTTTAAAAAATTAACACTAAATTGAAAAAATCTTAAAAAGTTAAATACTTAAGAATATGTTATTTCTTAATTAAGTAGTAAAACAAAAAGTATTATAAAAATAATTTTTTAATTATATATTTTGTTGTCCTACTTTCAATCTTAGTATTTTGTTAAAGCCACATAATTAAATTTAATACGTGTTTTTACATTTTTATTTTAACTAAAATTTTTAGTTTGATTTTATTTTAAATTTTAATTAAGTTTAAATTATTCGACTTAAACCCAATTTAAGTAATGTCTACAACAAGAAGTTAATGAAAGTTTTGTTAACAAGTGAAGGTGCAGAGAGGTCTGATAGTATGAATCTTATAATTATTTATCCAAAGTTTTATGATCCAAAGTTGACAACTTTATTCAAGTCCCATTTTTTTTGAGTGTAGATTTGACGAAACTCCAAGGATATCATGAATTCTACAGGCACTTGGCGAAATCGCAGGGCAGCATTGAGATGCTTCTCAGCTTGAGAAAGTTACACGTCTTGATCTTTTGATTTCTTGTCCTCTTCTCTTCAATCTTGTCTCGCTCTCTGAAACTTGGAGTGAGCTGAGCTTCACCATCTAAAGTTCAATACTTTAACGTGCGAGCATGTCTTTTCATTTGTTTTTCTTTACTGGGTATAGATAAAACTTTTTTTGTTTTTTATTGTTTCCCCTGTGAATCCAAATCACTGTTCTTATCTTAAACCCAATCCGTTCTTTTCTTTTTCTTCTCAAATTTGTCATCCCTGATGCATCTTTCTACCATATAAATCAGCAGTCTTTCTCTCGTATCGTTTTGTTCTGCTACAACAATCTAGGCTCCTGTTGGGTTGATCCAATGTTACCCATGAAAGCTTTTCGCAAGGTCTCCAAGAACCACACTGTGTTTCCGTCGGGACGTACGACGGTTTCAAGCAATTTTCTGGGAATGTTTCCTGGGAATGAGAAGGGTAGTCCTCTATTTACTGCTTCTTCAAAAGCCTCCAAGTAAGCACTTGTTTGTAGATTTCCGTATCTTCGACGAGAGAAATAAAATTCAAATTTTTGTTCTTTCTCTGAAAAGGGGCTCTCTGGCTTTTGTGAACATGCTCTTATGTTATGAAGTTATATCCTATGCTTTCTAACTGAGCACAAAGCTATTGTGGACATTGTGCGTCTTAGGATTATGTTGTGATGATTCGGGGTTTTGGCTCTATTTTGATTAGTAAGAATTTGACCGAAGCAAAGTGATGTAGGTCTGGGATGCAGAGTTTGTTGCTAGGTTAGGCTTTAGGATGTTACAGTGGCAGTGAAGATGATATGTTCAAATCAAATTTGTAGTAAAGGGGGTAGGGGATTTCATATGTCGGCATTAGAAGTATGGAATATCTTATTTGGAGTTGAAAAGAAAATTTCAAAGACTTCTTTAGCTTGTAAAATGGTTACAAGCTTGTGATATAGAGAAGAATCATCTAGTTCAGATAACATTGAAATTCCAATAGAAACAACGAGGTTCTAATTACATCTCTTGTATGGGAAGCTTGAGGCAGTGGTCTAGTTTCTGTGAGCTTGAAGCACTCTAGCCATATCTTTTGAATAGAAAATATGGAACTACAGGGTTATTGCTAACACTTGTGCTTTTGTTACCTTTCTCTTGTTGTATTTTTCAAATCTTTAAAATCCTACGAGATGGCTTGTTCAATTATGCTCTTTCAAAAATTCAAAGTGACACTATTTGTAGGGTTGTATTCTTTACAATAATTTTAATTGGCGATGATGAATTTAAAATGTGAAATTACACCGATCATAAACCTTAAATGTTTTCGTTTCCTTTGGAAAGTGATACAAGGGAGGCTATGTTTTGGAGTCAGCATAGAAGAAGAATGTTTCAAAGTGATTGTTATAATCAGATGACCACAAGATTATTCTGGAACTGTACAGAAGTTAATTATCCTTGTGATTCTCTGTGCTCCTTAAGCCGTGATTACAGCACAGAATGCAGTGAGAAGCCCAGAAGGGAATTGACAAGTAAGGTGAACAAGAAACACCTATTTTCTTATATACAGATGTTCCATACCTAAGAGCTGATGCACTGACATATTGACTATTTGTCATACATGAAAAGTGGGATTGAGAAGGTCTGATTATTAGTCACATCATAGATATTTATAGGCTCTTAGACTAAATCCTTCCTTAAAGAAGAGAACACATGAAATTATGTTTTTAATTTCCTTGCTAACTCGGTCTAATCTGCACCCTCTGCGATATGTTTTTATTTTTTCACATGTTTGATGCCTTTCAAAGTTAACGTCAATGAATTGGATGGTTGATAATGTAGCTTCTAGGAAAAATCCCGGAATATGTGAAGATAGTTGAAGTTGGTCCAAGGGATGGCTTGCAAAATGAGAAGGAAATTGTACCAACTGCTGTAAAGATTGAGTTGATCAAAATGTTAGCTTCTTCAGGATTGCCTGTTGTTGAGGCTACAAGTTTTGTCTCTCCAAAGTGGGTACCACAGGTTTGTTAAGATAAATTGCAACAGACAGCACTTTTTCTGGAGTTCTTATCGGTGGTTGTTTACACTTTTTCCTAGTTCATCAATATGTGTATTGACTTTTTCCATGTACCAAACATTTGTTCTGAACTTGTTCCATATGCCTTGTGCTGGTTTCTAAAATTTGAGTAGAAGAAAAAGTATCGCTGTTTCTTGATTTTTACTAAAATCTTATAAGGATATCTTACTGCTGTTGGATTTGTTATGGATATCTAGTATCCTGTTCATTTGTTTGATATACTGACATTTCCAAGTTGATAAGTGTCATATTATCTTTCAGAAGGTGGATTAATTATGTTATTGAACATTTTACGGTCTCATCTCAGCTTGCAGATGCAAAAGATGTCATGGAAGCAATTAGAGATTTTGAAGGTGTTCAGTTTCCAGTTTTAACTCCCAATCTCAAAGTAAGTCTGATATTATTAGTAATTTATGCAATCATAAAATTGGTTCGAGCTTCTATGTTATAGAAACACTGAAATTTCCTTCATAGGGTTTTGAACTGGCTGTTGCAGCTGGAGCCAAAGAAGTGGCTATATTTGCCGCAGCTTCTGAGTCTTTTTCAAAATCAAACATAAATTGTAGCATTGCAGATAGTCTTGTCCGCTATAATGATGTTGTCCTTGCTGCTAGCAAGTTATCAATTCCTGTTCGGGGGTACATTCCTTTTGACTTCTACAAAGTTCTCTTTTTTACGATTTCTTTTTATTTGTCCTGATCAAGAAAAGCATATATTCATTAAACCAAATTTTGCCTACACAAGTCCTTTGGTCTACCACGAAGTGTTGGTTGCAATACTCAAATTCCAGAAAGTTATTAATTTTGCTCTGTGGATATAGTTTAGAAGGTACAGCAAAAGAGGTTTTTTAAGTAAGATAACAACAAAATTTCAGAAGGTTTCTTTGATATTAAGTTCTTTTCATATCTCAGATTTGGTTGACTATAGTAAACCTATCAACAGCGTCAAGCCTCACTCAAACCTATAGGAAGTTGCCTTCACAGATTTGTTTGTTTAATGGAATTCTGTCCAGTATTCTGCAGAATTCTGTTTGTTTCCCTTCCATCTACTTAACTTTTCAGTTATTATTAAACTTTATTATTTAAAGACAAGTACAATCGGACTTGTCATGACTTGTTTCTGAAGATGCCACTTAGAAATGGTTCTCTACCTGATTGATTTGGAGCCATAGAGTAATGAAGTTATGAGAATGAGGTTAGGAGTTTGTCTGGAGCTCAGAAAGGGATATAATTGAGGAGTTAATGGAATAGATATGTTCTCTATATGTTATGGAGAACATATGAGCTAGAATCTACCACTGAAATACTCTTAAGTATCTTCATGTTCTTCCGATATATAAGATTCTTCAGTCTCTGTTAATATATACTGCTAGGCTGTTATTGAACCAAAATTCTGGATTTTTTATTGTCTACTCCTACTTATTTTTCATGCAAATGCGGAAGCATTAACAGTTAAATATTATGAAAGAAATACTATGAACATGGGTCTCTTGATTCTTGCTCTTGCACTAGCACTTTGTTGCATTTTCATTGAACAGTGGTGTGAAAAATTCTGGTAATTTCACAAATTAATAACTTTATTTTTTCCCTTTTCAGATATATATCGTGTGTTGTTGGGTGTCCAATAGAAGGAGTGATACATCCATCAAAAGTTGCATATGTTGCCAAAAAACTTTCTGATATGGGTTGCTATGAAATTTCCCTTGGTGATACAATTGGTGTTGGCACTCCTGGTAATGCATGAAGCTGCCTTCTGTTTGTCTCTGAAAATGTTATTTTCTTCTCGTTATTGGCTAGGATTATTTCATATCTCTGAATTGAGAGACTAAATCTATACTTTTATTAAAGCTTCTACAATGATCATCTCCTTAGTTGAGGTTACCTCAGTTGATAATTGCCCCACTGTACGGAGTGGTTGAACATACTTCAGACCCAATTTCTGAGGGACTTAGGTAGTACAAACTTCCTGGTAAGAGAGATGAGCCATCCTTTAGCGAACACTTTATAAACTTGATGATCCCTTCAGTAATATTCTTAGCTGAATAAGGTATAGTCATCTGATTTATAGGACTGGATAATCGTTATGCACAGATCTTACCTATCCATTCTGTTTATATACTTCCTTTGCATAAAGGTAGTCAAGTTATGCCACGACTTTTGATAGGTAGGCAAAATCAGGACTATCAATACTTTCACTACATGTTTTGAGGCAAGATTATGCAGCATTCTTTAGTACAATCAAGTCACCTTTATTGAGTTTGGTGGCATTTGTGTCACTTTTGTGTAGTACATGTCCTGATTCAGCTGGTCTGGTTGTTAGCCAATCTGATAACCATTGTCTATGATTGAATACTTTGAATTCTTAAGGACTTGTCAAAATCAAATGCTCCAGGTTGTTTATTCTCATGACTTCATTCTAGATTATCAAGCCCTGGAAGGAATAGGAATAAAGGTTCGATACTTCTGTTGAATCTCTCTGAAACAGGTAGTAGCAAACTTGTTTATCTGGAATGAGATATCATAAAAATGTATTTATCTGTTCAGGTTCTGTAATTCCAATGCTTGAAGCTGTTATGGACGTAGTCTCTGTGGATAAGCTTGCTGTGCACTTCCATGACACTTATGGCCAAGCTCTTACAAATATTCTGGCATCCCTTCAAGTAAGTTCTTGTTTCTTTTTTCCTTTTGTTGCTTAATTCATGCACCAAACAATCTATACAATCGCTGAGACGTTCTATATTTTATATTTCTTGTAATCTTCTTGCATGTTATATCTCCGGTCACGACATCAATCCAGTATGTTTCATGACCATACTTTATCTATTATTCTGATGTTGTCTGAGGTGTTTTCCTTACTATTGATTGCCGCAGCTTATGTTTCCTGGAGAGCATAATGGTTGCAAAGTGAATAGGATAATTTTCATTGTTTCGATGCTGGACTATTTAGAAAGTTGACATAATATAAAACCTAAACACTCACATAGATAGATAGTTTGATACCTCTGGAAACTGTGGTTGTCTTCCTTAATTTTGCAGGCTGGGATCAAAACAGTCGATTCATCAGTCTCCGGTCTAGGGGGTTGCCCTTACGCCAAGGGTGCTTCTGGGAATGTCGCTACTGAAGATGTGGTTTACATGCTTAATGGTCTCGGAGTGAAGACCAACGTGGATCTCCAAAAGATCATCTCTGCAGGTATGTTTATATCCCAGCATCTGGGGCGTCCATCTGGTTCAAAGGCAGCAATTGCCTGGAGCAAGACCATTGCTCATGCCTCTAAACTGTAATTTCTAAGATCAATGAATACAAATGGAGACTTAAGAACTTCCTGCCAATTCTTTCCATTAACATTGCTTCTTCTTCGTGCTTGTACATTCCAAATAAAAGGCAGGTCTCGTTCTGAGGATTTCAGGCATATATGTATACACAACTGTTACCCGTTCCATTCATGCAGGTAGGTTGTACTAACTAATACTGATGATAGATCTCGTCAGGAAAGTTTCAGGACAGATCCAATATTGCCTCAGGACAGACAAACAGTGATGGTTTGTCTCTAAAGTTGTTGGCTCTCAGAAGAATCCTCCAAATTCTACCCCAAGAAAACTATGAATTGTTGTAGGAAAAATGCCAAGATTATACCGTTAAGCAGCCTTTAATTCTATTTTAGGCGAGCTCGATTTAATAAACAAGTGAAGAAGCAGGAGTAGCTGGCAAAGCCTAGCTGTTTATATACAGGCATGGCAGGAAAGTTTGAGCTTAGACTTTGGTCTTCGGACCTGATCGGATTCAAGTTTGAACTCAAATTTGATAAATAATTTTTGGATTCGACCAATATAGGAATCAAGTGGATCAAACTCGACTCATTGTCAGCCTTAAATGAATAATTTTTTACACGTCGGAGTGAATCGAAACAAATTATCAAAATATAATTGACCATATTCGGATAAGATATGTTTTTCAAACTTGAGTTCAAGTCTTAGAAATTTATCTTCGACGATCAACCATAGTTATTCACAGATTCAACTTCAGCTGAGAAGAAATGATGGATTAAGGTAGGAAAATCAATGATGTGATGGTGGTGGGAAAGCTGAAGTAATGATGTTTTCGAAACTAAATCCACTAAAAGGAATTGTTTGGATGGTAATGATGTTTTCTTAGAAAAAAAAACACTTGCTCTGGCCAAAATATCACATGGGAGCTTTGAATATTATTTCGTTGTTCGAATAGAAACACCACTTTTTTAATGATTTTTTATTATGGACTATAAATATTTACTTTGAGAAAAAGAAATGTTTTAAAAAACAGTGTGTAAACTCAACCGGTAATACGACAAATCTAAAGTTTGAAAAGCTCAATCCGTATTAGACTTTTAAAAGATCTAACTCATTCTTAAAAGTTAGTTTGAGAGGGGAGATTTGCATATTATTATAAATGGTTGAATGCACTCACACTTGTCCGATGTGAGATTCTTAACACACTTCCCTCAACCCAAAATAAAGTTGAACATCTGTTGGACATATGAACAAAAGGACATAATCAGGCACCACCCCAAACTATCAAGACAAATGGGTTTTGATACTTTGTTGAAAGACCTAACTCGTCTCCAAAAGATAGCTTGAGATGGGAGGTTTGCACACTATTATAAATGGTTGAATGCATTCATATTTGTCCAATGTGAGATTTTTGACATAGACTGTTATAAAACTGACTAAACATTGAATAGAATTAAAGATTTTGAATTGTGATTGAAAGAGATTGTCTTTATTCGTTAAAAAATTTGAAGTTTAATTAAAAAAGATATTTTAATTATTTTATTTTAGTTTATAAGAAGCTATTAATTTATAAAAATTTACCAATTAATTAATTAACTGATTGATTTTTAACAACAAAAGTTATTAAAATAAATCAAATAAGAAAGCTAAAAACTAAATAAAAAATAGATAATTCAAAATTTTTACAGTTCAACCAGCTTAGCTGAAGTGCTAAAAAAAATCAGGGAGATTTAAACTCGCAGAATTCTAAGATATCAAGCATTTAGAGGTTTTTAGTATTAATTTATACCCTCACAACTAATCGGTTAGTTGTAATTCAAACATATGAAATTATTATTTTAGTTGATAAATATAATCTTTATCATCATGTATTTTTGTTAATTATATTTGATATTTAATACTAAAGTTAAAACTCCTTAATTTAAGTGATTTAATTTACCTAATTTTAGTTATAAATAAGAATTATAATTTATATTCATCTTTAAAATGTTATAAACCTAATGAATCTCACGTAGAATAGTTACAGAAAAAATTAATCTAAATTAAATTAGACTTAATTTTAAAGTTTAAAAAATATCAACAATAATAATAGGTGATGAAATGATTGAATTACACAATATAACAATTTATAGAGATTGTTTAATTTGAGAATTTAAGATAAGTTAAAAGAAATTTTAATTTATCTAATTCTAATTATAAATGAGAATTATAATTTATAATCATTTTCAGCATATTAAAAGAAAGAAATTAACCTAATTAATTTATAATTAATTTTAAATTTTAAGAAATTTTTTGAATTAAATAAGATATATTTGATTTTAATAAGATTAAATAATAATAATAATAATAATAATAATAATAAGGGTTAATTACATTAAAAAAAAAGCCTAAACTTTAGTCAAATTTTTAATTATAGCTCAAAATTTAAAAGGTAGTAATAAAATGCATAAACTTTCAAAAATTTTCAATTCTAACCCAAACTTCAAAAAGTAGTAATAAAATGCTCAAACTTTCAAATTTTTTTCAATTCTAGCCCAGCGTTATTGTTGCCATTAAGTTTAAAAATGACTTAAATCAGATTATGCAGCTCCAACAACCTTACTGATGCAGTATGTTATGATGTGAAAGTAGTTTGGAGTGTCAGAAGAATAAACAAAAAATAAATGATTGAAGCATTAGGAGAACAATAGATAACGTCAAGTTAGAATTGATGAAAATTGAAATTTTAAATATTTTATTGTCATTTTTGAAATTTAGGCTAGAATTAAATAAAATTGAAAGTTTGAACATTTTATTACTACTTTTTAAAGTTCTGACTATAATTAAAAATTGGACGACAATTTGAGATTTTTTTGACAATTAACCCTAATAATAATAACAATAATAAGAATAAGAATAAAGAGCTCTCTTTTTTGGCACCAAAATCTTTTGTGCCAAAATTGGTGTTTTAATTCTGTTCCAATCAATTTAAGTACATGTTTATGTAGGTCCTATATAAATATATGGATAAAATTTAATCAAACAGAATAGAAATGGTTAACTAGAAAAACAGAGGATCTGTTTCTTTTGCAACTCGATTCATCTAAATAAATAATTTAATAAAACATGATGGAAAGAACAGGGATGTGTTCCTCTCTTTCTTTACTCAAACTAGAAACCGGGATGTGTTCCGGTGTTCCCCCCTTTCTTTACTCGAACTTGATGCATTGACTCCGACTCAAAATCTCCTAGCCTGCTACGAGCACTCCTCCGTTGTATAATTAAATGGCCCTTGAAACGAGTGAGATCATCTTAGATACCAAACATGTAAAAGGCATCTTAAATACCAAACATGTAAAGGATTGCCTAGTGGCGGATAATTAGAGGATAGCA
>JAOTAX010000196.1:2200342-2213814 GCA_025629825.1 Erythroxylum guanchezii | reverse complement strand
CAAGATAATAATTAGATTAAGTAAAAGACTGCTTTGACTAAATAACTAAAAGGAAGTTCTAATAAGAAAAGCTAACTATAAAATGATGGTTGAAGGAAAATGTTTAAAAGACTTTGAAAGAAAAAAGTATTCCTGGGTGAGATCTTTTATCCGTATCAGTTTTCTATTACGAATTATGTTTTCAATAAATTTCAACATAGTTATATTATTCTTAATTACTTTTTCTCTATTTTTTTAGGCCTTTTTTTTCTTTTACACTTTCTGAATATTATTTTCTTGCATCTTTTCACGTAATTATTAAAGTATCTCTTTTTAACGTATCCGAACCACTAAAATCTCATCTCTCTAAGCTTTTTATTAATACCGGCCACTTTTAATCACTCTTTTGTAAATGCATTCTTGACCCTTTTTAGTACTCTTTTGTCAATACATTCTTGTCCCTTTCTAGTAAATAATTTTTTACCGATATTTCGAATACCTTTGGTTATTGCTAGTCCTGAGATAATATTAATAAGAGAGCATGCAGAGTCCTGACTCCTGAGTGATTTTGCTTGGGCGTATCGTATCTAGAGATTCTCTTCTTTAATGCACTCCTCGTGCAAATGAAATCACTTGACTGTTTTAACTCATTTCATCCGCGTATCATCGACCAATTTATGTGAATCTTACATAAATCATCATCGTCATATTTCGAAGTTTCGTAATGAAACTAAATTTAGGAAAGCTTGATAATAGATAATCTTACCCTCATATTATAAGGAGACTGTTTTTAATAAGCTCATATGTATATGTAACAAAATAATAGTGACGTAAGTTCAAAAAAATAAATACGTAAAATAAATAAATATATATATATATAATAGTAACAAAACTAAGCTATTAATAATAGTGAGACTAATAACAATAAAAAAGGCAACATTAATAATAATAAGAAAGCTCAATACGTAAATAAATAAAAGAAGAGAACTAAAAAAGTAAGAAAAATACAACTAATAAAAGAAAGTCAATCGAATGAGAGCAGAAGCAGTTTTTTAAAAATCGAACCGAACCGGTTGGTCAGATCGAAAAACCGGTAATCTTAAATATGAAATGGTCCGATTTAGCCCTTATTTTTGTCAGTGATTGATCCGTTCATTTTACGATCGGATCTGTAAAAACCGCTAAACCGGTGAAAAAAAGAACCGGCCAGTCTATTTAAAATGTTTTGGTTTTGATGATTTCAACTTAAATGAATATTATGATTAGTAATTTTTTATCTTTTTGATGAAATATGACTAGTGAGGTTTGTTATCTTATTTTGTGTTGTATTGGTGAATTTAAAAAAAATTGCATGCTTTGAAGTTTGAAAGTTTAAGTTAAATTTACAATTAGATAAATAATTAAATATTATTTTTAAAATTATTATATATATATATATATAATATAAAATAAAAATTTATATATTTATCAGTCACCAGTTCGATCATGGTTGAATTCCGATTAAACTATTGACCTTTGAATCAATTGCTTCTTCGATTCAATTACCAGTCCGACTTTTAAAACATTGAGCAGAAGAGAATTTAGTCCTCTAAAGAGAGTTTACTCTTTAGGCAAGTTAGCCGAAATTACAGAGAGGTGAGATTCGACAGGAAGAGATTGGCCGTAGGAAGTTGAAGAGTAAGCTTGAAAGAGTAAAAGTAGAATAAGTGATGTATGTACGATTGAACTTCGAGCTATCTCAAAATCATATTGTTTTTAGTTCAATTTTGATTGGTTTTAAACTAAAATAATTTTATTTTAAAAAGAGCATTCGAAGCGATACATATAAGTTTGGAACTGTCAAATTTATCAGAGAATTTAGATAATTAATTTAATATTAATATACTATTTCCATAAAGTGGGATTAATGCAAAGTAGGATAATCATAATTTTACTCATTTTAAGATGCACCTTTATTATTCTAAATTATTAAGAAAAATAATTTGTAGAATAAAAATAAAATATATATTACTAAGCATTCATCAAATTATTTTAATATAAATTAATAATACAATCGACTATTATATACAATTCTATGAAAATTTAGTAAAAGATAATTGTTGACAAAATATTAAAATAAATCAATTTATTAAAAAAAAACTTTGTTTCTTTTCCTTTTTAAAATTATTTTTTCTCAAATAAGCCAAACTCTAGTTAGAATAATTTTAGAGATTGGCATATCTAAATATTTTAATCCCATGAATTTTACAAATTAGATTGTTTTACGATAGGATCTCATTTAATGTTTTTGAAAACTTTCAGAACTTTTCAGCCATCTGGCTGCCTTACATCTTCATTTTCTTATGTCATTGTTGTTCAGACAGGTACATGTACCCTTCTTTTAAGTTTTAACCTTCTCTAGCCAGCACTCTATAAGTTTTTTTTTTTTTTAAATGGGCAATAGTAAAATTTTATAATTAAAAATTTGAAGTAATTTGACTTGTTTGGTTGTAAAAATTTTGAATCGATTAATTTTTTAATTTATTTTTTAACTTTTTGGTTCGATTTATTTTAATAATATTCGTTAAAAATCGATCAATTTATTAATTAATAGGTCAATTTTTTTAAATTAATTAATTTTTATTTAACAGTCTCTCCTTTTAATTAAACTTCAAATTAAAGACAATTTTCTTTAATCTTATTTTAAATCCTTCAGTTTTATTCAAATGTTAACCAATTTAATATCAATTGAACTTTTTAAATCTAAACTTCTTATTTTATCAATTTATTTAACCGATTTAATATCAATTGAACCTTTTAAATCTTAAACTTCTTATTTTATCGGTTTAAGTTTCGATCTAATTTTAAGTAAAATTAGAAGGTGTTTGTTCTAGCCGTGAAACTCCAATCCTGGATGTTTAAAAAATCATCTCTTCTTGCCCCTTTTTAGTTCAGGCACTTTGGAACAAGAAGAAACCTTGATCAAGCTGCTTATCATATCATATCTTATATTATAGTTTTTGAAATTAATAAAATTTCATGATTGGTATGTTAAATAGATATTAAGAAAAGGAAAATATACTGCATATAACACTAATTAATAATCCAAGAAAACATAATTCTTCTTGTTTTGTAACAACACAGAGATAGTGGATACATGGTTGGCATATGGAGGATCAGATACCAGGAAAAAAAAAAATTGCAGGTGGGGTCGTGTCACATAATCATTCAAGACAAAGAAATTAAGATGATAGGATGGTTGTAGACAAATCAATCTCACCCATCTTTTTTTTCTCTTTAAATTTGTATGATTACAGGTTTTCTGATCATAAGCTCCAAAGTTTTAAAAATAAACTAATGTTCAGAATTCCTGTAATTTTTTCCTACCCTCCATCAGGTAAAACCTCCATGGAAATGACCTCAAGTTTCTGTTCATAAATTTATTTATTTTGTCCGTATCATATGATCATCCGAGTATACGTATACCTGCAAATACGTACCTGTATAGTTTCAAAACTCTGCAAATGACCATGCAAAACCTTGATACTATGTGCCTGGAGCATGAATTTATGGTTGCTAGTTGCCAAACTATTTTTGGAACAGATAGTGAGGTTAAATCAGGATTCGAACACTTCAAAGCTGATCAGGTTTATGTTTTTCGGTTTTCGTTTTCGATTCAGTAAGAACCAGCAGCAAGCAAATACGACAACCACCATTTTCAGAGCAGACAAGAATTTATATCACCAACAACTGCATTAATGGCATTAATAATGTTTCATGTTCTTGCTTAAAATTAAAAAAATTAAATACCAAACCTAAACTCTCAATCATTTACATGTCTAATATAAGCTCGAAACACAGTTTACTGTTAAAAGAGGGAAAAATATATATATATATATATAAGGAAGAAGATAATGAACATGAAAAAGAGGAAGGAAACAAAGAAAGGGGGGAAAAAATCTCATAGCTGAAACAGAAGTTCAGTGTCTGAGAGAAAACTCTTATGAACTTATCTGTTGTGTAGAGGGTTTGGTCCTGTATAGACTTTCCTCTTTTCAGCACCAAAAACGTCATCATTTCCTTGGTCTGCATTGTCTTTGAATCTGCCATTAGACTTGGTGGAAAAACTCATCTCAGAACCAGTCCCGCCTTTGAATCTACTGGACTTTCCAAACCCACTAGCATAACAAGGGCTAGAACCTAACTGTGATATGATCAACATAATAAAAACACATAAGCAAGCCAGTTCTCTGCTAAGACTCATCTGTTTCTTCCTTCTAAACCACTTCATGGCATGTGGAAAAACTTCTCTTTCCCCCTCTCTTCTTCCCAAAAACACTGGCTTGAGTTTTGGAGTTGGAGGCAATGGTATGGAGTAGGAATATGAAGAAGCAAGCTTTTTTGGTTTCTTTCTATTGCTTACAAGCCTAGGAGTTGTATCTAAGAGGGAAAGTCAATGTAGGGTGAGAGTCAAAATGCATAGGTTTTGTAGAGAGTAGTTTTGCGTTGGGAAGCTTCTATGTTTGATGATTTCAGAGCCCGATTTCTGATGAGAAACCAAAGTCTCTGTGCTCTGGTTTAGAAAGAGAGAGAGAGAGAGTTGTTAGAAGTTCTCACAACTTGAAATGGAAGCTAACCTAATTAAGGTCTTTAGTAATGTCTTTTAGCTATGTTTGGGTGGTGAGAAAATTACTTTCTTGGGGTGTTCTCATGTTTTACTACATAGAGTTATTGGCTAATGGTACGTGATGAGAATATGCCTCGAGGTTAGGACTTAGGATAATTCAATTCAACTTGTGTAATTTGTACCTCAACAAACATTTTTGGAATTTTATGAAATTTATCACTTAATTATTATTTACCAAATATAAAGATAAGGAATGCGAGTAAAAAATAATAAAAACTAAGTGTTGGTTCCACAATTTCATACTATTCATATGCTACTTTTGAACTCTTCCAACTTTTAATTGTATAACTAATGTTCATTCCACATTTGTATTACAAATATGATTTCACTTTTATGGTTTTTAATTAATTTTCACCTTTGATTTTATCTCATTGTTTTTTAAAATAAAACTAAGATCTTACTTATCTCTTAATATTAATGGAGTTATATTTTTATTATCAATAGATTGAAGTTATGAATTAATTAATTAAACTTATTGAATAATATTTGCTAGTAAATATTAATAAATTATTATATTTTATTTAAGTAATTAATTATTAAGATTATTTATAAACTAATATTGTTTATTAATTTATTAAAAATATTATTATTATTTTGAATACGTTATTTCAATAAATAACAATCTCAGAATTTTGAAATACATGAATTTTAATATATTAAAAATTTAAAAATTTTTATATAATAAAAATAGACAACAAAATAATTTATAGTTTTCATATATTATGAAAACTGAAAGGAACCAAAATTAAAAAAAAGAAATAAAAAACTCAATCAATTTTTACTAAATTTAAAATTGAAAACTAAAAACTAAACCAAGCAGGTCATAAACTTTTTCTAAATATTTGTAAACAACAATCTTCATTATTCAAATAATCAAAATAGTAATTAATCAACAAAATCATTAATAAAATTAATCAAATATTCATGGAAACAATAAAAGTATGATAAAAATATTTTTAAGTGATATTAGTTGGGACTAAGCTAAAATATAAGGTTCTTTTAGTCAATAGTAATTAAGTCATAAAAGTAAGAAAAGTAAGTCAATTTGATCAAGCAAATGTTGCATTTTCTTAGAGTTGTAATGACAATAAATTCCTTGACAAGCTAATAAAAAAAGAAGTTTATCAAAAGTAATTTAGTCAATGGTCATAATGCACTCCATGGTTGCATAATTTGAAAAGAGGGACAACCATTACCTAATTAGGATGTCAAAGTGGACCCTTTACAAGATGTAGTTACCCCCCACAAACATGACCATCCAATATCATTGTTCAAACCTGATTTTTGTGTGTTAGCTTTAATTTTGAGGTCAATTGTGGTGGGTTATGATGGATTTCACTTAGCACAGCAAAAATTCTGTAAAAAGAAAAAAAGAAAAATGTGTAGCCAAAGTTTGGTGGATGACAAAAAGAAATCATAATTCAATTGTTGTTTAGAGTTGACATTGGAGATGAAATTTGTCTTTGGTTATGTATATGAAAAATAGTAACACTTTGATCACTTCCAAATTTGATTAAAAAAAACAGATTAGTATACCCTTTTATTGATAGTTTTTGGAAAATATAGAGAAAAATACAGTATTCAATTTGGAAATTTTCACAAGATGCTATATTGAAAAGAAAAAAAGAAAGTTATACTCAGGACTATGGTGGGACATAAAGGGGAGGGAGGTCAATATATACCAAAATGCTAGTAGTCATCACTTTCTTAGAAGAAATGATGATGTTCATAGTTGCTTTATATTCTTTTTTTTTTTTTTGAGAAGAAAGAAAGGTGTATGCATGAAAGTCATGGACACTTGGATTTCTTTTTTTTGCACACACAAATAGAACAGAAAGGGAGTGACCCATAAATCTTCATAACATGTCCTGCAAAGTATCCACTCCTTTCATTGATACTCTTAATTTTTCTCCAAGAAGTAGTTGGGTAGCTCAATTTGTATGACTTTTGATACCATGGCCTTCAATTATTTACTAATCACAAATTCTTAAGAAAGCATCTAATTACTCTTAGGGTAAAGGAACTGCAAATTCAAGATAAATTAATGTATTTTTTATTTTTAGAACTTCAGAATATCGAATTATTAATGAAGAAAAAGATAATCTATAGAGAAATTTTAATATTTATTAAAAATTTTCTTGTATTTGTATATCAATATAGTATGGAATAGTCTTAATTGTTTTTATTAATATTATTGTTAATCTTTTCATTCATTAATGAACTTTCACATCCAAAAATTAACATTAAGAAACCAAAATTTTTTCCTAAAATGATTAGAAAGAGATTAAAGCTTTCCCTTTTCTTAGTCTTGGTTTATATGCTATATAACTAATAGACTAACTACAAATTCTTAAGAAAGAATCTAATTAACAAACCTTAGAATAAAGGAGGTACATGTTTGGGATGAATTAATGTGCTTTTTCTAATTTCAAAACACCGGAATATCAAATAAAGAAAGACACGAGAGAAAAATATTATATTAATTATTGAAAATTAATAAATTAAAAATAGAAATATTGTTCTTGAGCTCATATATCAATATATTATGAAATAGTCCCAATTGCTTTTAATAAATTCTCTTATTGTTATTTGCTTTCACATCCAAAAATAACATTTTAAAACAAAAAATCATTCCTAAAAATGATTAGAAAGAGACTAAAGCTTTCCCTTTTCATAGTCTTGGTCTTGGTCTATGAGTTATGTGCATGTATAAAGTTATAAAAGATGAAGAGTCTTCCCCAAGACACAATATATGAATGAAACATCTAGGTGTGTGAATTAGGGTAAAAAGATACATATGTATACATATAATTGAGTGGAACGGCCTTTTGGATGGCAAGAAGCAAGAAACACCAAATCCTCTGGAGATTGGGACAGTGAGGTTATGAAATGAGTACATGCGCAGCATGATTAAGGCAAAGAAAATTTATTGCTATTGCAAGCAACTAAGAGAGCCTCTTCCTTTTTTATCATGCAGTTTTACCTTTTCTTTCTTTTCTCTCTTCCCTTTCTACTCTAGCTTTTGGTCAAAGTCCCTGGTTCTATCATTATTGGAACATTACTGCTACCATCAAACTTCTCATTCTGTGCTCAAAAACACATTGCCATAATCAAACTTCTTATTGAAAACACAAAAAGAAAAAAGAGGAAGAAGAAGAATCTGCCATATGTGTTGGGACAATTAACATGGATTATGCCTGCTCATGTCCTATAATTAGTTCGTTTGATGGGCATAATCCAATCACGTAATTCAATTGCGTTAATTCGATCAAGCTAAACAATGATATATAGGATTGACATTGATTAGATTAAGGAAAGATGACCAAAGTAATCATCTTTATTGCATAGCTCAAACTTCTGCCTTATGTATTCAAACACTTAACGTGGATTGTATTGATAATCAGTTTGTTTGATATGCATAATTCAATCACTTAATTCAATTACGTTAATCTGATGGAGCTAAACAATGATATCTAGGTTTGAGATTGTTTATTACATAGCTCAAACTTCTGCCTTATGTATTGAAACTGTTAACGTGGATCGTATTCATAATTAGTTTGTTTAATACGAATAATCGGATCATGTACTTCGATTACGCTAATCCGAACTACCTAAACAATGCTTAACATTGTTTAGATTAAGGGGAAAAAGAAAGTGTGATATGGGACCTAGCACCATCAAACGAGCGTGTTGCAATATTGTCACTCAAGTTTTGAAGAACAGTCAGTCACGTATACTGTTCCTGAGGACCAAAACATTGATGAAAAGCTACTTTGGTTTGTTCATTTCATTTACTATTTTTCTGCGGGATTTATTGCACCGAACTCCTTCACTTTCTTATGTTATATATGCACTGAAAATTTACTTGCTGTAAATGAATTATGCCACCAATTTACTCAAAAGGGTACGAACCACCATGGATGTTTGCTGGGCAAGGAGATGTGTTTTGGTTGGAACACAGGCAAGAACAAGGTCTTTAATGGTCTTAACTGCGATCCATCATCATGAACATTGATTAGACTTCACCATGTAACAACTGCTACACATTTGCTGCTGATCTGTACTGCTTGTCTTCAATTTTTATAGGAAAAAAAATTAAATGCAATGCGTTGGCGAATAGAGATAAGTGTGAGGTCAGTTTGGATCATATTAAAAAAAAAAAACAGATTTTCCATTGATTCATAATCATTATTAGTCATAATAATCTTATTTGTAGGGTTCAGCTTACTTAATTAAGTGTAACCTTGTCAACTTTAACCATGATTAAGCCAAGCTGTCTCTAGTTAATTCCAGTTTCTTTAATTTCTTTTCATATTTTTTCTTAGCTTCTCTTTTAAAAAATCAAAATTAAACTAATAAAATAAAAATTTTAAAGTTTAGAAGTTCAACCAATATTATACCATTATAAAACTTATGTGAAGAATTTAAAATAAGATAAAAAATATCGTTGTCCTTGCTTATTAAAAAGTTACATTTTAATTAAAAACTATTAATTTATAAAAACTAGTTAATTTAAGAAATTTGATTTTTTAATTAAAAAATCGATCTATCTTTAATAACAAGGGTTATTAAAATAAATCGAATCAAAAAATTAATCAATTTAAAATTTGTAAACGACTAAACAGATTCAATTTTTTAATAATTATTTTTTGGTACTAAGAATTAGTCACTTTCAAAAATATATAAATCAAGTGAGGCAACAAGAATTTCAATGATGCTTATGTGTGGTAACATTTTCACAATTTATGTTCTAGATTTGTCTTCTCAAAAGGTCATAATGCTCTTACAATTATGGCCAATAACATAATTATCTTGCCTCCTATCTAACCCATAAATTACACTTACGAGGAGAGAAAAGTTGGTGATAATAAATGTAAAAAATACTTAATAATTATGAAAAGGTTAGTCTTCTGTCACTTTCGAAATTAGAGAGAAAAGAGTGTTTAATAGGACCATTCGTATGAATGGGAATGAATTAGTTCAAAGCTAATAATGGTTTAATTGGTGGTAGAGAGCTCCCTAATAAATCTTCATATCTTAGTCGTGCTCGTGTAAGGGGCAGAAATACTTGAATTTAGTAATATTATTTCAATGTTTTATAAATTGAATTAAAAACTTAAACGATAAAATAAGAAATTTAAGATTTAAAAAATTATAAAATTGAGTAAACATTTAAACAAAATTAAAAAATTTAAAATATGATTAAAGAATGAGATTATACTTACCCATAAAAGAAGATGAAGTTTAATAAATAAAATTTAATTGTTTTAGTTTATAAAAATTTACAATTAATTAATAAATCAATCAATCTCTAATATCAAAGATTATTAAGATAAATCGAACTAGAAAGTTGGCTAATTCGCAATTTTTGTAGTTAAATCAAAATTTTAATCATCATATTAAATTGTTGACTTATGTAAATTACATAATTAATGATTTATTATATGGCTTCAAAAATTTATTTAATGTATATTTGATATATAATAGAATCGAATTCCTTATTATATAAAAAAGGGAGATTATAGCATGTTAATTAAGTGATATTTGTGAAATCCAAATGTTAAGGTTAGAAATAGCTCGATCTTAGATATTGATTTAATCCACATTTACTTTAAACATAGATTAGAACAAGCCTATAGGTTTGATAATTTTGGTTCAATTTAATTTGAAATTAATAGACTAGATTTAATTTGGTAGACTTTATATCTACCTCTCGGAGATTTCGATATAAATCTTAATTTGTAATTATGAAAATTTTACTTATAAAAAATTATGAGAAATTTGAAATCAAATCAAAGATATTTTGATAAATTAAAGTACATTATGTAAGTCGAATTTGATTGAACTTTGATTAAGTACATGTTTGGATGAAATTTTGGAAAGTTAATAGGTACTTTTTTCACTACAAAAGCATTTTTTAAGAAAAATGAGTGTTTGGTTGTAAAATAAAAAAGTACTTCTTTAATAGATATGATTTTTTTGGCAGCCAAAATACAATTTTTTAAAAGCTCAAATTTGAAGCTTCTCAAAAAAGCCTCTCAAATGGCTTTTTGAGGTTGATTTTTAAGATCAATTAATGAGCATATTTTTTAGTTCCATTTGCCCTTATACTTTACACATAATTCTCACAATACCCTCAAACTCATCTTTACGTTTATCTTGCAAACTCATCTTCTCTATTACAATAAAATGCATAATTTATTACGTATTTAACTATTTACTCAACTTGAATATTTATGTTGAGATTTATATAATATTATTTGTTTTTTTAATATATATTTTTTATATTAGTTTTACTTATGTTATAATCTATATAAAAGATTTTGTTAGCTATATTTTAATTTATGTTTCATATAGTTTAAAATTATATAATAATTAATATATTGTGCTTTGCATATTGTTTAATATACTTTAAATAATTTTTATATACATAAATAATTTTTATTACAAAATAAAATATAGTTAAAATTAAAGGCGTTTTTTATTTTTATGTTGTCAAACAATCTACTGTATAAATTTCTTTCAAAAAAGTTCTTTGTTAAATGACAGTCAAACAGTCAACTAACTTCTTAGAAAAGTTCTTCTTAGAAAACATTTACAAAAAAAAAAGCTTTACTAACAAAAATTACTAATATAAGCCAAACCAAAAGTAGTTTAAACTTCAAATCTGACTCAAATCACTTATTACTAATATAAGCCAAACCAAAAGTAGGCTAAACTTCAAATCTGACTCAAATCACTTATTTGAAGAATAGAACTTTGAATCATCATGTTTACAATGTTGGTAGGGAAAAAAAAAAAGGTTATTTACTTGCTAAAGGAAAAAAAAATAGCATCTGTGAATGAATCAGGAAGGGGTATCAAAATCTAAATTGATAACAAAAGAGACAAATATAACAAATTAGTGAAAATCTCAATGATGGCTGAGATCTAAAAAGATATAATATTACGTTTCTAAACGGGACAAATATAACGACTGCAATGGCCCATTGGGTCGCTTTGAATCCAAAAGAAAAGCAGGCCTGTGATGCCTTTAAAGTTAGGCTCAGTGCATGTAATAAAACAATTCGAGTCTAAATATAGAATACACAAATGATGTTTATGGCTGTGAAAATGGAGCCAGGTGCCCTCTAACGGTGGCCAAAAGACCATAGGAACTGCCCATATACAGACTACACACTTGAAGAGATTTCAATTTAATCCACCCTTCATTGAATGTTAATAACACCAGAAAGGAGACATTTCGCTGGTTAAAACAAACTCTGAGCTCAAGAAAAGAAAGTTTGAAGTTTATGGCTGTGAAAATGGAGCTATGTGAGCTCTCTCTAATGGTGGCCAAAAGACCAGAGGAACTGCCTATATACACTTGAAGAGATTTCAATTTAATCCACACTTCATTGAATGTTAGATAACAACACCAGAAAGGAGACATTCCTCTTAGAGGACTCGAGTATCTCTTCAACACAGTCTGAAGCTTATTTTCTACAGCTTTCGAATGGTAGAAAGCCAAAAGTCCAGCACAGTCTCTGCAACCAAAACATGAGTCAAAACAATTTCCTAGGAATTAGGAGGAGAAAAAGAAGAAGACGAAGAACGCTCACTTCAGCTGTGACTCTGAATAGCCAGTGTGATGCTCAAGTGTATCTGTCCAGAGAGGTGTCTTGCTCAGAATGCATCTAGCTGCATAAACTGCTGAGGCAGCCACCATTGAAGGGCAGAACGTTATAGTTTCGTAATGCATCACACCCAACTCAGCAAGAAAGTACAACGTGTTCTCCAACTACACAAATCAAAAAGGCATCCTTAAGTTACTGTTGGAATAATCAAGAAGCTAGCAACTATTCATAATATGATCACACTCACTTTCACATCAGGAATCGAAGCCTTTATGAAACGAGCAAGGAACACATAGTGTGTAGGCACTGTAAGTGTCCATTCCAGCTTTCCCAGTATAGTTTTCTCCATAATAAGTTTCTGCTTATAAGAATAAGCTCTATCTGAAATACACACTAGATCATTAACCTGCATTGATTTGGATTAGAAAAATGTGGGAAACATTGTTTCAGAAGGCTTTTACAATATGATTATCTACCTCAGGTGCCCAGATTTCTTCATATTTGGAGGCTATTAGTGTGGCACTCATGCCTAGCAACTGAAGTTCTCTTCTTGGAACAGTAGTCTGTGAAAGGAATCTATCGATTATATTGACTATGAGATAAAGAGTTTCTTGTGATAGCTCAAACTTTTGGTGTACATCTATCAAGCAATCCACCAGAATTGCTCTCATCTTCTCGTTGATCTCGGGTTGAGAGCTCATATAATCTTGAGGTCTACTCTCGTTCTGCATCCCAAATTTGACAGTGTCAAGGCACAGCCAAAAACTCTAACAGGCTTAGCAGAACAGGAAAGAAAACTTACTTCAACAGCCTCGTAGAACTTGTAAATGTCCTCCACGTATTCTACTCCAGCAAGATCATTCTTGGCGTCTGCTGCATCAATGTCGATGATCTCCTTCTTTAGTTTGTTTCCCAGACCACAGGCGGCCTAAATTAACATAAGATTAAGGTAAAAAGTTGATAAATTATAAGCCATTCGAAGCAAGCAGTAATAGCTTTGAAACTTCACCATGCTTCTAGCAGTAAGGACTGAAGAAAGAGTCTTTGCTTTCCTTCTTGTCGATGCTTCTCCTTCCTTTTTCTTCTTCTCATGCCTTTCTCGCTTAACAGAATCAGGGCTTATCTCGATTACTACTTCAGGCTTTGGCTTGACGGTGACTTTCTTGTTCTTGTTTGCCTTTGCAACTACGGGCTTTTTACCCACTTCAGCT
>JAOTAX010000196.1:2175286-2192978 GCA_025629825.1 Erythroxylum guanchezii | reverse complement strand
CAAGAATCTCCCAACATCAAAGGGCTCAGGAGCATACATTGATTTGTTAGCACCTATTAACCAAAGATGATCCCGATTATGCATGCAAAATAAGCATTTTTTTATCTGATTTAATGAAGTTTCAGTTGCGAACAAATGCAAAATAAACAGAGAATGATATAAATTCAGTAAATCAGGAACATCTTATCAGAATTAGCTGTAGTCACAGGAGTAGTTCAATGCTTTATCTTTTAATCATAATATCTCATCTCGTAGGTAAGAAGCTCTAAAGCTCTCTATGACATTTATCTTTCTCTATTCAGATTCCAAAAGCATGCAGCACATTACTGATTATGACAACCTTCAAGGTATCAGCAAGTTTTCAATAACACAGAAATGTGGGGAAAGATTAATCCCATAAAAACATCAATAGTTAATACTTAATACCATCTTAAAAAGAAACGAAGGAGCGATTACCTGAAATAACTTCTTTTTGACTGCCATCAGCTGACAAACGATGCCACTGAATTGAGCATTTTGAAAGAGATATTGCATTATTCGTGCGAGGTCGTAGTTGTAAGATTGAACCTAGAGTTTCAGAACCATCTAGTACATATAGAGAGGATTTATTCTCCTCAGCTCTCTTGCTTATTGCCACCTAAATTGCATAAGAACATCAGTTACGAAATGACCAACAATCATACAGAAACAGGCACCATTCATGACATACTAACCAATACAATAATGAGATTTTCAATAAAAACAAGCAAAGATGAAAAAGAAATGCAAAGAGAGACCTCAAAATGAAGAAATTCTATTCATTTATGGAATCAATAGTGGCAACTTTAGGTAGGATTGTCCAAAGGCCAAGCTTCAGGAGGTATAAACTATAAACTTGTGTCAGTCAGGTTCTGGATATCGAAGTATCTATACACGGACAACCTACAATATTTCTTGAGAACACTGGACTTGTTATGAACTACTAAAGTCAAAGATACAACTTTGTTCTCATCTGAAACCTTTAATTGTTGTATACCTCAACTAAAATTTGGTTCATTGAAAACCACCAAGTACTATGCAACTAAATAAGATCAATCAGCATAAAAAAGAACATAAGCAAAATAATGACATGGTATGGGCTATATGTTCTTAAGTATAAAAGATCATTGTAGAAAAAGTTCGACAAAGTCAGCACCTTGATCAACATGTACACAAAAGAACTGTTATAAAGCCACCAAATCCAAAAGTACTAGAACATAAGTGCATGCAAAAATTTCGACAAACCTCTCTCTGAAGTTTGACTGAAAAAACAGATTTGTCTCGGATTTGAGCTCTTAGGGCACGAAGCTCATGTTCCATGTCCATGACCTGCATGTATATGGAAGAACAATTAGATAAATACCGGACCTATTAGAAATAAAAGTTCCAAGGGGATAACACTCAGGTACCTTGCTTGGCTGATGCAACAGTTTAATTCTTCTAGCCTCTTGAACCTCCTCAATTAGTTTTTCAACATCCTAGAATAAAATGATTCGCATCAGCCGATAACACCATAGTTTTGACAAGAATCTCCTGTACTAAACTATGTCAGAGACCTCTGGAAAGACTTCAATTGATGAAATGGTGACATCATCACATGACAAAACACTGCCACCAAGATGAGAAAATATAACAAAGCACTTAATTGCAGAACTCACAGGGTCCTGATTTTTAGAAATTTGAGCATTCCTTTCTTCCTCTTCCAGGGCCTCACCAAACCTCTGCACAACTGCCCTAGCACTTTCGATTTCAGCACAAGCAAAAGACTTTTCCTGATTGACTAATTTCTTAGCATCTTCTGAAGCCTGCAAGTTAACATGAAATTCTCGGTATTCACAAAGACATAATAGGAAGAATAGCCAAAACTAGAAAGCTTCATGGGCACAAATCAGAGTGACTTAACTGAACTGTTATGATTACGAAAGGAGCTGCTCATGCAATTTTTCTATGGTTGTATGTAACTGAAGAATTCAAGTCAAGTAATCCATACACAAACTGAAAGAAATGCCACTAACGAACCTGTTTAAGAAAGCCTGTCAGCTTTTTTACTTCAAACTTTTCCTGGATTAGTTCTCCTTCTTTTTGAGTCAATTTAACAGCTAATGCCTCAACCTGAATGGAAGAAAAAAGTGATGAGAGCTACTGGCATGCGTAACTATTTGTGATAGGAATGGTAAACTAAATTCAACTAGGAAAAGAAATAGAATATCTGTTCACACACACACACAAAGAGTAAATTAGAAAACAAACTGACCATAGAAATGGCCTTCTCGACGTCTTCCTTGTTTCGCCCTGTCATACGGCCTCTTAAAGATTCCAATGCATCCCTCAGCTTCTTTAGAAGAACATGTCCTTCCAAAGAAGCAGTGTCTCTAAGCTTTGACTGAAATCAAGAAATGGGAATAGCTCAATATAACTCATTTAACCATCTGCCCTCATTAGTGATTCATTTGTTAGATGTTTTAAAACATTAAGAAAACAATAGAAGATCTGTGTCACTTTGATTTTGAGAAATAAAAAGAAAAGTAGAATGTTGGAATAAAGATGCCTATTTGCATTTGCCACTTCATGTTCAGTGAAAAAGTAAAATTTTACTAAACCCCTGGAAGAAAATGTCAAAGTTTGAGAACCTCCTCAGTTAACTTAGCAGCAGCAGCCAGGTTCTTGTCAAATTTGCTGGCGAGGTCACGAACTGAGAGACGCTTGTGCTGATCCGACAGCTGCATGGTTTCCTGATCAACAACCTCTTTCAGGGATGGACCCGTGTTGTCTTCTTTTGGTTCTTCCAAGATCTGATTATCAGGTCCTAGCTTATACTTTGGAAAGTGATTAGAAGCAAAGCTCACATCCACAGAAACCGGAAGAATCACTTTTTCCATGCTTTGTTCAATTTCAGGAATGATCTTCGTCATTGAATCAAAGGTTAGATTCTCTGGTCATGTCAGAATCTCTGTATTAGACCTCATTAACAAATGGGAAAACAAAACCAACATATACAAAAGACATCTACACTAAGTTTCATGTCCTGACAGTTGCTACCGTCAAAACTACCGATCTATCCCTGGTCAGCTTTCATCCAATTATGGAGGAGAAAGGAGAGGGACAGAGTTCAATGAGATCAATAATAGCAAGAAAATGAGATTAAAGATAAGAGCAACAACAAGAAAGCAACAACAAGAAAGACATCATATGTTGACCAACTGCCCTTGTCTCGTTGATGGTTGATGACGGGTACCAACAAAATTGGAAACTCAGTTTGTTCATGTCCACAAGTAAGAAGTCCCACAAACCAACTTCAATTAATGAGCAACAAACAACTCAACCAACAGTAGAAACCCCATTATTAACTTATGCAACCAAATATACGTTAGTTTAATTTTTACAGACACAGGCACGCCAAGAAAAGCGGATGAGGAAAAAGACCAGACATTTTTAGATTCTAACCCCCTTTTTTGGAAGCCTGTCTCCTTAGTAATACAGAACTAAGCATGTACTGATTCTCTTTTTATATAATAAATTAAATAAAAGTTCACAAATTTATGATTTTCACTTTTAAATACAGATATTTTCACTTTTAAATACAGATATGAAGTTTTGATTCCTTGCACAAATTTCTTCTCTCAGTAAACCATACTCAACCTACAGACTAATAGAGTTTTGGATTCAGTAAAAAGGTACTGTTGATTATGTATACATCGTTGGTTTATATAGCTTTACAAGGATTGGATTCAGTAAAAAGGTACTGTTGATTATGTATACATCGTTGGTTTATATAGCTTTACAAGGAAAAACTAATTCCTAAAATCTTTACCCCAAATCTTGTAACAACTAAGACTAATTCAAATACATTTGAATGTGTTGACAGCTACAACAAATTTTGAAAGATCTGTGATATGGAAAGATCTTGAAGGATCTGAGATCTTGAATACCTGTTACGCAGACAACCTCTACCAGAAAGCAGGAAGAATCTAAAACTTAGAAGCACAAGCCAAGAAGAACTCATTTAAAAGCTAACTAAAAAGAACACCAAAGAAGAAACATTTATTAAGGAAACCATGAAAACCCAGATAGAGAAATGATGGACATGCAACTTAAAAGTTGCAAATCTGATCAACAAACACTTACAGGTTGACAAATGCCAGGACATGCAGAGAGTTTTCCCCTTCTCCAACAGCAAAACTTAGAGAGAATGCGAATGCAGAAAGAAAAAGTTGAAGAAGAAGAAGGATAAGGAGAAGGAGAAGGAGAAGGGGAATCCAAAAGGAATGGTTTTGAGGGTTCTTGCCTTTTCCAAAAGCTCTCTTTGTTATATATATTGTTGTTTCTGCGTTCTTTGTGTAGCTTTTAGCTGTCTGGAGCATTCATAGTAACTCTTGAAGCTTGTCTGGTCAAAGCAGTTAACAGTAATAAAACTCCCATGCACTGGGCCCACTTCAGTAAAGTGGGTCCCACTTATGTTTTAAAGAGGGCCCCACTCACACCTGGTTTGTGGGTTTGTTTACTCATTGGAGTGTGGCTTTTTTTGGTAGGTAAGGTTGGCTAAGGAGAGGATTGGTGGACGATGCAACCACCAAATTACACTAATAAGCCGACTATATAATTATTGTTCTACTAGTTTTTAATAAATTATTTATAATATAAAAAGATAATTTCAATAATATTAATTATAATAAGTATCAGAATTATTAAAGCATTAAATCTTTAATTTTTTCTTACAGATTTTTTATTAATATTATAATTTAATAAGTATTTTTCTTTTTGTTAAAAACTGATCAATTTGTTAATTAATCTGTAGTTTTTGTAAACAAATCAATTTTTATAAACCAAAATAAACAGTTTGACGGTCTTTTGTAATTAAACTTTAAAATTTTATGGATAGGGATATTTTTCTTCCACCAATTTTCAAATTCTTTAATTTTATTCAATCTTTAACTCGTTCTATAATGGTTTAATATTGGTTGAATCTTTTAAACCTTAAACTGTTTGTTTTATCAATTTAAGTTTCGGTTTAATTCTGACAACATTGGATAAACTTAACAAAAATTAATTATTGTGTTATACTATCACAACACATAATATTGAGTCAAACAGTTCAATAAAATAAAATATCAAAAGTTTTCTTTTTCACATTTATTATAAAGACAATATTGAGGGAATTGTGGGGCATTATACTGTTTATTATAGTCTAAGTAAAACAATCAATTCAAGAAAAAAAAAGTGTTTAATATTCATATTCGAGTAGATTCTAACTATTATAATATATATATATATATATATAGAGAGAGAGAGAGAGAGAGAGAGAGAGAGAGAGAGAATGGGAAAATGCATGGAGATTTGGCACGTGAGAGAGTGGTGAAGGCAGATGGACAAAGTCATTTATTCAAGAGGGTCCTCCTTTGTTTCAATTCAAATCCTCTTATTCTTACTATTAAATCTTATCCATATATTTATATGAGGTCTACATAAATATGCGGATAAAATGTAATAGATCATGATAAGAACATCATAACCGGAACAGAAGATCTGATCCCCTTTTGTTTTATGTACTTTCTCTATTTTTAAAAAATAATTATATAGGTGTACATAAAAAAATTATAAATAACATATTCTTAATAAATTATTAAATAAATCAGTAATTTTTAAATAAGTAATTTTTAAATCATAATTCATGTTTCTCTCATTTCATTATTCTTATTCATAAAATATGGGATTATTCAAATTGAGCTTTCTTAACATTATTTTTGTACCTCACTTTGTAATATTTAAATATTGTACAAATAAAGGGAAAAAGTCATTTCCCTTAACCTAATTATATTCATGAAAATACCCATATTTTATTTATCCCAAAGTCAATTTGAGTAAAGGTTTAGAGTATAACAGCCATTATTAGTTAGCTTAAATCCTTTCGATAAATAAAAAATAGTTTATACCTTATAATATGCAATGGCTTGTATTGAATATGAGGAGAAAGTAGACACTATGCTATGATCTCACATGTCTCTTACACCTTCTTCCCATAAAATTGAAAGTGATTGATACCAACGGTACACTTGCATGTACTAAAATGCGAAAGGGCCCTGAAATCAAGTACTCGGTTGTTGTATTAATAGTCCCTTTCCTTTCACGTAGGGGGAAGGCTCCACAACGCGTGAGTGGGATGAGCCATGCCGTATACAATTTGCATGCGTGCATACCCAAAATTTAATCTCAATCGAGTCATCAATTCGAATCTTTCATATGTGATATTACAGTTTCTCTATAAGTTGCGAGTATACTCTATGTATCAACGAATTTTCATTGGATTGCTGTTTTCAATTTCAAGTTGAATCCATATCAAAATGTGAACTCCTACATGTTGGAAGACGATGGTTGTTTAATAAGTCGTAATCTTGCTTTAGTTGGTTAAGCAACAACTAAGTCAATTGGGTCCATTTGAGTACAAACTTGGTTAAATAACACAAACCCTTTTGCATTGAAGCACAAGCCACAAGTGATGGTGAGCAACTCACCATGAATTCAGTCAAGTAGTGACATTTGAACAATCTGGCCGTTGAGTGACTTGTGAACGAAGGTAGATTGGTGATAAATGATGCATTATATGCATTGGATAGCAGGTGGAGAAAGAAGATAACCCAATAGTGACTAATCATTACTTGAACAGTAAAAGATTGTTTCATAATCGTAATGAATGTTTATTACAATAATAATTTGTCCCAGGAATCCTATGGTTTAAATTTTAATAACTTGATCTACTACTAAAACAATAATAACAAAAATATCAAGTAGAAATCCTGCTAATACGTTGAGTACGAAGAAGTCCAGTAGTACACAACCTTACTTCTAACTAATAGAGAGGTTGTTTCCAAATAACCATTAAAGCATATACTATTTTTTTTAATTTCTTGTTCCACTTATTTTTAGTTCTAATTATAAATTAATGAAAAAATATATTAATCTAATTAATTTATCAACTTCAATAAATGGCTGGCCACCACTATCAATATAATACATAGACTTCCTTAATTCCGTTGTCAAAGTCAACTATATCATTCTTAAGCTAATTAAATTATTCTATATATATCCTTCAAGCTTACTTAACTATAAGATTAAACCTTTTGACAAGAGGATTAGGATACATTTTAGTGGACTAATTGTGTCACGAAAAGATACCCTTTGATGTACACGCTTTGTCTTCTTAGCCATCAAGTTAAATAAATAATAACTTTAGTCTAATTACAACCAAGTCTTACACACTTGTTTTCTTTTATTAAAAAGAAAAACATAGCCTAATCCCTTGTTTAATTAGAATAGCAATTAATCCACTGTTCTAGAAATGGCAAAACATAATAAATCGTAAATATTTTTAATGTGATTATTTCATATTTAAAAATTTTATAAGAACTTGAATTTTAATAAAAATAGTTTTAAAAGTTAATTATATCAAATTTTTTGTAATTTAAAATTTTTATTTGTCTTAAAAATATGTTTTCAGTTCTTGTTATCCATTAAAAATATAATGAAAATGTATTGGTTATATTATGTAGCAGAATCAAGATAAGTGTCTGTTTGGATGAGTTTATATTAGTAGAACTTTTTTGAGAAGAATTTTTTTAGGAAATAAGTTGACAGCTTAGTTATCATTTTAAAAAGAGTTTTTTTAAAAGAGCTTCATATAATAAACTGTTTGGTAACATAAAAATAAAAAATACTTTTAATTTTAACTATATTTTATTTTGTAATAAAAAATTTTATGCATATAAATATTATTTAAAAAATTAAACAATATGCAAAGCACAATATATTAATTATTATATAATTTTAAACTATATAAAACATAAATGAAAATATATCTAACCAAATCTTTTATATGTATTAAAATATAAGTAAAGCTAATATCAAAAATAAATATTAGAACATATAAAAAATTCAAATAGTATTATATAAATTTTTAAATAAACGTGAAGATGTATTTGTGGGTATTGTGGGAATTATGTGTAAAACATAAGGACGAAAGGGACTAAAAAATAGGCTCATTAATTAATCTGAAAAATCTATCTGAAAAAGTAATTTTTTTAGAAGCTTCAAATTTAAGCTTCTTAAAAAGCTGTATTTTAATTGCCAAAAAAGCTATATCTACTAAAAAAGTAATTTTTCATTTTACAGCCAAATACTCATTTTTCTTAAAAAATTATTTTGCGATGGAAAAAAAATACTTATCCACTCTCCAAAAGTTGAACCAAACAGACACAAAGTATTGTACTGCGTAACAATTACACGAGTAATACAATGTTATTTTGCTAGTATCGTATTATTACATAACAAAATAAAATGATATTATTTTGTTATTTTTCTAATTTTTTAAATAAAAGATAAGATCCTATGTTATGTTTATGAATTATTTAAAATTTTTATAGAATAAATTTAGACCTAAACCCTAAAAATCTTTTAGCAAAACCAACTTGACAGCTCTTTTTCAGGGTCTTGGTGCTCTCACAAGTCCTTGTCTTTCTTTTTCCCCTTTCTCTAAAGCAATAGTTAAGAGGAGCTGGCTTTCCTTTTCTTTTTTATCAGCTTTAATATAATAGCAAAGTCATGAAATGTTCTGTGACCTTCAACACCTCCTCCACTTCACGTGGTAGGGACCAAATAGTATGACCCAAGAGTCTCGTCTTCCTTGCGGTGGTGTGATCTTTGCCTGACAATTCGTCAACCAACTTAGCATAAAGTCCCTTGTATTGATGCAATGTTAGAAATCTCTCTTAAAAAGGTGATTCTTTCAAGAAAATAAAGCCTACAATTGCTAGCCCACCTCGAGCATGCATCATGACCCATCACAGTGAAACAAGTGATTGGTTAGTAAAATTTGTCAATTTCATATAAATCAAGAAATTAATTAACCTTTTAATATCATAATCAATATTCTAAAACACAGTCCTTATTTTTCATTAATTGAATAATATTTTTCTCTAAAATTTAAATAAATATCAATGCGTCAAAAATTTCAATTACTTTCTCGAATATAAAAATATTAAATTAATTATATCAAATTTCTTTCAAATCTACTTAAAATATAATTTAATATTTTTAATCATGAATATGAATTATTATGTGAACATTTTTACATTATTGCATGTAATAATACTTAAAATTACGTGTGATCTGTCTAAACTGAGTCAACCCTCAATTTACACGTAAATTTTTACATTAATTTTTACACAATTTTAAACCAAGTTTTACTCATTCTTAGTTCGAATAATAAATGAATTAGATTATATCATTGACTAAATAAGCAAAATAGTTACATATAAGCCGGCTGAAATTGCCTTCAGTTTACGACTTTATGGGCTTTCATCTTGACATTTGGAGACATAGCCATAGTTTAAGGGAAGAAAAAAAGACCAAGTTCGAGGTACATGTAAGTATTGGCTATTGACTTTTATTTTCAAGGAGTTCTTGTTCTATGATAGTAATGAAGGAGTTGATTATTGCTTTCCTATCTCCGTTGATTAAGGTACCGAGTAAATTATTTAAGGAATTCATAATTTTAAAGAAAGTGGTAAAGTTGATTCAAATTAATATTTGCATATTTAACATAAATGTGTAGATGAGATATATTAAAACAGAGTTGGAACAACACAAGTGATACAGGTAATCACTTCCAATCTTTTTGCTCTTTAATATGTGAATGAGATAGACTGGAACAGAATTGGAACATTGATTTCATTTGCAAAAGGACAAGGTCCAACCATGGCGTTTGCAATGTAGTGAATAACACAATAAGTAAGGATTAGTGGGAAATGATGACAATTTGAAGCTTATGATGCATGTTGCGTAACTTTTGGACAAGCTTGGTTTTTTAATTATGTAAATGGAATCTCTTCATTATTTAATATTTATCATATGAAAAATACTTTTTTAAAGTCATTGGAGGAATTTAGGTTTTTTTTAATAAATAAAATTAAGACCAATGAGTTTTGAATGGAATTCGAACTATCTCTTAACTCGACCCAATCCGAACATTGATGAACTTGCAATTTGATACAAATGCCTCTCTTGCTAGTTGCTGCTAACATAACATTGGAAAACAGGTTCAAGCCTAATAATACATGCGAAAAGCCCATGAAGGCATAAGCCTGAAGCTACAGAAGAGAAGAAAGTATACTCTTGAAGGTCACTGCCTCGTTACTCTTAAGTTGATTGAATAATAGAAAACACTGTAAAAGTATTACAATTTCTTAAAAAGAGTTGCAAAAAATACAATTTACATAGTACGTGGTCGAAGGGTTGCGAGTGTGTGTTCTACTTCTATGAAAATAGTTAATAGTAAAATATAATGTCGTAAATATAAATCAAAACAGTTATTAGTAAAATATAATTTATCGAATATGTAACCGAAAGACGCGACAAATTCATATTACGAGAAGGCTTGGAGACATGCTTGTTAGACATTTTTGTAATTTTACATGAAGTTGGATAATATTTAATTATATTTTTTAGTTTTTTTAATAAATTATTAATTAAGCTACGTAGTTTAATTCAGATAAAAATAATAAAGTGATTCAATAAATGATATAAATAAATGAGTCGAAGTTAGGATAGAAAATGAATTTCAATCAACATAGGTCAGACTCATATCGGTCTTGTGATGAGGAAGGCCGATATGGATGTTATATATAAAGGTTAAGGTCTCTTGTAGTTGCACATATACTCAATCGTAAACATAAGAATTCTCTGACCCGTTAAGATAACTTACGTTTTAACAAAACTGTAGAAAAACCTTACCTGTGTCTTGAAGAGGAGTTTTCATGAAGGCGGTGGTAGATTCGCGATCGTTTTGACTTCGGAAAGCTTCTTTGAAGTTACGGAGATCGAAATCATGTATTTTCGTATTTCTTCGTTTCTTGCCCCTTTCACGTTTTATTCGGGATACGTAACAAAGGTACCGTTACGTATTGCACGTAGTATCATAGCGGTGACGTGATCGAGTGGTTATAAATGAACATTTTTTAGTTTTCTCTCCATAAGGTTTTCGAATATTTATCTTTTGTTTCTCATTTTTTTTTTAACTTTTTATTGCATAAAAGTAGTATGTATGTGTATAGCCTTGAGAAACAAGGTGAAAATGAGCACGGGAGAGCAAAAAACGGCCGGAAACTAGCTGAAAATTGCCGTTTTTCGGTAGACCCTATGGAGACCTTCGAGCGTGCGTGCTACAGGCACCCGATGGCCCATAGTATCTCCCCAAGGGGTGGTACGTCTGGCGTGTGCATAAGCGAGTGTGGGCATGCCATTCATTGTTGAGTCGTGTTGTATGCGCCGCAAACTCCACTCCCAACTGATGTCATACTGACGTCAGCGCTACAGTGCGGTGACATAGTACTGACATCAGCCGTATGAATTTTTCTACAATTTAAAAAAAATTTAAAAATCTCAGATTTCTTGTAAAGTTGTCCCAAGGTGTTTGGAGTCAGTTCCTAGGTTTGAGAAATTCATAAAGTAAGTTTTTCTATTTTTTTGAATTTATTACATTAGTAATAAATTAACATTTTAATTAAAAAAAGAGTTAAGTTATTCTGAATTTAATTTAAGTTAATTTTCTTGCTTCGAATATTACGTGAGGAAAATATTTCAAGTTTTTTATGTCTCAATTCTCACGTTTAATATTCAAAATTGCATGATGGTTGTTTTGAAAAGAAATTAAGACATTTTAAAGCCAGACATTTTGAAATCGTTTAGAAAGATATACTTTTTAGGGAAAGAAACATTAATCTTTAAAATAATAAGGTTTTAACTTAAGGGGTGTAGTTGAGTGGCAAGGACTCATCCATCCTTAACCAAAGATCAGGGGTTCGATTCTTGGCTTTGGGTATGGAGTAACCTTAAATTCTTGGGCCAACTGTCCCATCCTATGAGGTACTTACAAACCAGCGAGGAGGTTAATCACTGGATCCACCGGTAAATACCTTGATCAAATATTAAAAAAAAAAAAAAGGTTTTAGGTTGGTGGAGGATAGAGATTAAATTGGCCGGGATAGAAACGTTACTCCTTAAAAGCATAAGGTTTTAGGAGCCCAATTGCCATCCACATCTGAAGTTCGATGATTATAAAAATAAGATCAATTGGGCCAAGTCAAGCTTGAGCTTGACCACCTCTGACTAGATCAAGTCTCAAGCCAGGTCCAAGTTCTGAGTAGAAATTGGGGTGAGCCTGACTCCATCCAGTCGCTCCCAAACCTTGAGAAGGAAACCCGTATGAAAACGCACTATCACCATCAATGACCGATATTAGTTCCTTCTGTTGCATTAAAGTGCAACAATGACAATGAAGTCACAACTTTCAATAATTGGAAGCCAAACCAGACCACCTTGATTAAGTAAAGTGTTGAAAGCATCTCATTTGATGTGTTGATAATCCATTGCAACCCTCTCCTTTTTTCATGAATGCTATCTCCTCAACAATCCCCAAAATCCTAACTATTAAGTTATGTCAATCAAGCTTTGATAGGGATTGTATAATTGGTATTATTTAATATGATTTAAAATTAAAGAGTTAAGTTCAAATTAATTTAACTTCAGATTAAATTTAATTATTAATATCAATTTAGTTATATTCTAATCAAATTTTGAATTGTTTGAATTTGATAAGATGAAGATTATATTATATGATGTTAATAAGAATAATGATAAAGATTATCAAAGTTAAATTTTAAGTTGTACTTATAATAAATTGAGATATTTAGTATTTTATTAATATTAATATCTTTAATTGATATTGTAAAACTAAATAAATTTTTTTAAGTTAACTTATTCGGTACACATTGTATAAGTTCAAAATAAAGATAACAACGCCAAATACAAAATCATAAGTATACTTCAACCTTAAAGTTGGCTGTGGCAACGGATCAAGATAAGTTTAGACCTATTTAGGATTGAGTTTAATTTAAAATTTTGCCGAGGTTAAGTTTAAAAAACAAAACATTTATATCGAACCAAGTTTTATAATAAAAACTACATTATTTTTTAAAATTTCGAACTTTAAGTTGAATCGGACTAGACTAGGTCAAGCATTCAAAGTTCGATTGAAGTCAAATTTGTCAAAAGGAAACTCAATTTCAGTGTAAAATCCTATCAACTCAGACCAAGCTCGTTAGTTTTAGACTAGAATCTTTGTCATGCCTCCCTAAAGCAAGGAAAAGCCTCTCATTCACTTGAGCTGGGAAGATCTGAATCTGATCTATAAATGGTTGGGTTAAGTTCTAACCAGAGTGTTAGAATGGGTCAGGTTCTGTCAACCTTGTCGAGAGTTTTTAGGTTACATGCGTTGGTTGGTTGGTTGGTTGGTTGGCGATAAAAAAAAGGAAAAAAAGAGTGAAACAATGATAATAATAGTAATTGGGTGGCAAAGCGGCAGCTCACATGTCTGCGTTTGTGATTGGAAACCTTATCTCGTGCGAGTTGCTGCTTATTCTTCCCACAGTTTTGTCTTTTTCGTTAGTTTCTATTTTCGATCCACACGCGCCATCGTCATCAGATATCCTCTTATTCTCTCTCTCTTTCTGTTTTAATTTTTAATTTGGTCCACAAAATTACATAATATTTAAGTTTAGCGGATTTAATAAAACTTATGAGCTAAATTTTTTAATATAATTTTGAATTAATAGTTTATTTTTAAAATTTTAAAATATAAAATTTTAGTTTATTTTCATAAGTTGAATTCAAATTTAATTAATATTATTATTCTTTAATTAACAAACTAATATTTTTATAGTTATAAAAATATTTACATCAATAATGATTTAACTTGAAAATATATTTTAAAAGATTAAAAAATAAAATTTTAAATACATAAAATTTAAACACAATAACAACAACCTAATAAAAATTTTACTATAAGCGAAATATAAAGAGGTCTAATAATACGTAACCTTACCCTTAACTAATAGAGAAACTTTTTTATATGACAAAATTTAAACACAATTAAAGTTATATAATTAAATGACATTTTATTTATTATTTGTAATTTCAAGAATTCAAGTTTTGAGGATTTAATAAATTTTAATAAAAATTAAGAGTGAATGTCCTAGATTATAAAAAAATAAATATAAAAAATTTTAATTTAGTAATTTTATTTAAGGATTGTGATCTAAATTCCAATAATAATTTTCAAAAGTTCAAAGATTTAACTTTTAGATACATAAAATCTAATTATATATCAAATTAACATTTTAAATTTTAAGAATTTACTAATTTCATTAAAATTTTACGGACTTTGGACTTGTAAAATGATAATTGGGTACATAAAATAACATATCAAAACATATCAAAATTATACAAATACCCTATTTTTCTACTATCACTGTTTATTTGATTTATAAATGTAATAGAGGGAGCTCCGTTGCTTACACGCGCTATAATGCGGAGGTGATTTGAATTAGTACGCTAATTTATGAAATGAAAAAGGAAATAGTTTTGTTGGGCTGGCCTGACAACACCAATGGCACGAAAGATTAAATATCTCCGGCGATCTTTTATTATTATTTTAAATGACACCAACTTTCTTTTAAATTACCATTTTGGACCATAGACTTGGGCTTTTGTCTCTAAACAACTAAGTAAATTACCTATTTGCCCATTCTTTTTATTTATATGTTTAAACACACTTGTATGCGAAATTTTATTTAAAATTTTTAAGCTTAACTCGAATTCTAATTAAACTCAAAATGTTGATAGAGAATAAGTCCAAATTAGAAGTGAACCAATGTAATTAGTAGTCTTTAGATTAAACTCGAAATTTGAAGGTCAGTTCAAGCCCAAATATAAAAAAACTTGATTTTATTATAAAACAACATCAACCTGATAAGTTTTAAACGAACTCAAATTAGTATTTTAAAAAAGTCGAGTTGGGCCAATAACCATACTTAATTGTCAAGCCTAAGTCCAAGTTTAGTCATATTTAGATGATGAATAAAAAGTTTGGAACTAATTAAATTTTAAATGTTTTATATAAATTTTTTAACAAAATCATTAAATGAAATTAAAATTAAAATGTGAATTTTAATAAATTTAAATTTAAACTACAAATGTTTTATATGTCAATAAAAATTTAAATGTAAATTTATCAAATATATTTTATCGTACTTTTTTTCGAAAAATAATTAAAGTACTTATTTAAAAGGATAATTAAAATAATAATGTATCGATTTAATCGTGGATCATTTTATTACTAAAAAGACTGTGCTTAAATTTGAGATTTACCTTAACTTTTATGTTTCTTACATTTTCTTTAATTTCAGAGATTTATTTTTTGTCTTTACTAGTTATTAGGTGTTTTCTTTTATTTTTATTAAGAATTAAAGATCAGAGGGGGACATTCTGGTAAATATATCAGAGTTTATGTCGGTGATTTAACCCTAAGACATTCGTCAATAATTGTTCAACAACTTCAATCCGAAGTCAAAGGACTGATATACTAATACAAGCTTAGGGGCAACCTGGACAATTCAAAGCTTAACCCCAAAATTTTAAAACATAAAACCGTAATTAAAGCATCCAAGCAAATCGAAATCTGGACCGTCCGTTACAACCATCGAACGTCGGCAAAACGTCTCCAAACAAAATAGGAGGGAACAATCACGCACCGTCCGATCTCACTCTACTCTGTATATAAATCCCACTCTATCGGCTTCACTTCCTCACAAATCTCTCTCTCTCTCTAAATTTCGAAATTTGAAATTTCTTCTAGACAATCTATTCTCAGGTACTCTCTGTCTCTCTAGATTTATGGTTTCAAGTTCACATTATGTATTTATCTGAACAGATCTGTGCATTTTTAATGAACTTTGATCTTTTTCTTTATGTATTTTGTGATATATGCTTTACTCTTGCTTATTGCTGGATTTTTTTAATTTTTTAATTGTAAATATGATACCGATTTTCAATGTAGTCATTTCTACTATAACGTGACCAGATTTGTTGTAGATTTTAACTAGAATTTGAGTTGTTAAATTGCTAGATCTCGTGATTTTTGAGCTTTATTTAACTGTTCACTGATTGAGTGTGTGAAGTTTTTATTTTAATGAAACATAAAAGATCCAGTATGTCTATTAAGAATTTGAAATTGTATCAATTTCGTACTCAATCGATTGATTTTACTTGATCAATTAATTCTGCCCTAAATCTGTTGGTTTTGTTCTGAAGCTGCTAATTTTGCGCTTAATCAGTTAACTTTTTTTTAAATCATTAAATTTGTGTTTTATCAGTTAATGACTTCCAACTTAATAACGGGAGGTGTGATTTGTTTCGGGATTAACTAGTTTGCATGTGTGAGATTTAGCTTGATTGACATTTTAGAATGATTTTTAAAAATATAATTTCTCATATTTGTTGGTAATGCAGGGAAAAAATGAGAGAGATCCTCCATGTTCAAGGTGGACAGTGTGGGAACCAGATCGGTTCCAAGTTTTGGGAAGTTGTTTGTGATGAGCATGGAATAGATCCGACTGGAAGGTATGTTGGAAACTCAGATCTGCAGTTGGAGCGTGTTAATGTCTACTACAATGAGGCTTCCTGTGGGAGATTTGTTCCTCGCGCTGTGCTCATGGATTTGGAGCCAGGTACCATGGATAGTGTCCGCACTGGTCCTTATGGGCAGATATTCAGGCCTGATAACTTCGTATTTGGACAATCTGGTGCTGGGAACAACTGGGCCAAGGGTCACTACACTGAGGGTGCTGAGCTTATTGATGCTGTTCTTGATGTTGTGAGAAAGGAGGCTGAGAATTGCGACTGTCTTCAAGGTTTGTCGGAAGATTTCTAACATTGAAGAATGTGATGCATTGATTATTTCATATCCTCTTAAAAGGGTAAAACTTATGAATAGCTAACTAAGCTTTGTTTGCTCTTTCTCTTATTTATGTAGGTTTCCAAGTTTGCCACTCACTTGGTGGAGGTACTGGTTCTGGAATGGGTACTTTGCTCATATCAAAAATTCGTGAGGAGTACCCTGACAGGATGATGCTCACTTTCTCCGTGTTCCCATCCCCAAAGGTCTCAGACACAGTGGTTGAACCTTATAATGCAACTCTTTCTGTTCATCAGCTTGTTGAAAATGCAGATGAGTGCATGGTCTTGGATAATGAAGCTTTATATGATATATGCTTCAGGACTTTAAAACTGACTACTCCCAGCTGTAAGTAGCTCTGAATTGCCTAGCTTTTGAATCTGTTGGCTTAAAATTTCTGGTCGAAATTTGTGTTCAAAACAATGTTGTCCATGTCACACTGCCATATCCTCAACCACTACATTAATTGTTCCTAAATCAGTTTCTTAGTGCACTGAACACTGAACACTGTTTAACAATTCTTTACTTCCAGGTGTGACTGAAATCTGTCTAAAATTTTGTATAATCGTTTAGTAACTGACATCGTAATTCTTGAAGAGAAGTGGATATGGTTTCTCCATTTCAATGCTTAATCATTATTCTGATGTTGGCTTTGTATAATTTCACATCATCAATGATTTTACTGTACCACCTTAGTCATTATGTTGGATAATTGTTGCAATGTAGAAACTGATATACATGGTTTTACTGCAGTTGGTGACCTGAATCACTTGATCTCTGCAACCATGAGTGGAGTCACTTGCTGCCTCAGGTTCCCAGGTCAGCTCAACTCAG
>JAOTAX010000196.1:2155883-2175068 GCA_025629825.1 Erythroxylum guanchezii | reverse complement strand
AGCACCAAGGAAGTTGACGAGCAAATGATCAATGTCCAGAACAAAAACTCTTCATACTTTGTGGAGTGGATTCCAAACAATGTGAAATCCAGTGTCTGTGACATTCCTCCAAGGGGTCTGTCCATGGCATCCACCTTCATTGGGAACTCAACCTCCATACAGGAAATGTTCAGGAGAGTGAGTGAACAATTCACCGCCATGTTTAGGAGAAAGGCTTTCTTGCACTGGTATACAGGCGAGGGGATGGATGAAATGGAGTTCACTGAAGCTGAAAGCAACATGAACGATCTGGTTTCCGAGTACCAACAATATCAGGATGCTACTGCTGATGAGGAGGGTGAGTACGAGGACGAAGAAGAAGAGGCAGTGGAGCACATGTGAAGGGATCAAATGACAATATGAGAAGTAAGACCTCTGATGATTGCTGCTTCACCTAGATTTGTTGTATCGTGTTTACTCATGTTTGTATCTGGAAAGAAGAATATCAACATTTAAGTTTTGTATCAGGTCTAAGATGGGTAAATGAAGAAATGCTGGGAGGGTGAGAAAAATTTCTATTTTTCTCCCCTAGTTAATAATAGGGATTGGTCTTTGGTTAAGGCGGGGCAAAGTCGATATGTGTATGCTCCTTGGAAGTAGTTGCGATGCCATGTCTTATTTTGTTTGTTCTGTATTGTTTTTGCGCTCTCATCACTTCGACATATCATCTACTGGTATTATTGTATCGAAGCTGTTTCTCTATCTCATTTTCCTTTGCTGATTTTTATTTGTTATTCCAACTTTGGTGTAACATATCACATGTTTTGGCATGGTTGTTATTTTTTGAGTATATGCTAAATAATATGCACAATAATATATCACATGTTTTGAGCAAAAAAAAACTATTATTGAGGTTGATCTTGCTTGACCTGAATACGCAAACGGGCAAATTTTAATTTTGGTGCATTCTCATCCATACCTACAGCTACTTAGATTAGGAGTAATTTGGGGAAGGTTTTGCTCCACCAATGGAATCACATATCCATTTACTGATTTTTGCGAAAACTGTATGAATTCTGGACCAAACTTCATATGGTATTTGCATTTGGATTTTCTTCAAACAGCCTTCCTAACTCCTAAGAAGTGTTTAGACCACATGTCTGATCCCCATTGAACTTATTAGGCTTACCCCTCTTTTCATGTACCATGCATGACAGTAGCTGGCTTGTATTTGTACTTATTGATGGCCCATTTCCAGGGGTTGGGCTAGGCTGATATTCTGAGTTCAATACAATCGGGAAATTTAACAATCTCAAGAGTCCGATCCCATTTATGGAATCTCTTTCTTGCACATTGCGTAAACTTAGGGTTTTCTCGCATTCACAATGGTTCAAGCCTCACTCAAATTTTAGGCTCCTTTCGAAATTTTAATTGGAGTTTGGGCGATTAATTGACCTTTTAAATTTGAGTTTGGTCCAAAAATCGATCAGCTTTAATTTGATTTCTGACTGAATCCGTTGATGTTGAACGAAAAAAGCATTACTTTCTATTGGCAGGCTTATTTACCATCGATGGAAACTTACATTATAGAGTTGTTTATGGTTTAATCATTTATTATTGTGAAAATATCATAATCCCTTTTCTCGTATTGAATTATAGTAATAATTGTTTAGAAGATTATTTTAAAGTTTGAACTTTTGGAGGAGAAAATATGAATCAAATCATCTGTTCCACTTTTGTTGTTCTAATTTATCTCATCTACACATTTATGTAAGACCTACATAAATATATGAATGAAGTAAATTAGAACATCAAGTTGAACAATATACACGTCCCCCCAAAAAATAAGCTTTACATAAACAAAAGTCGGTTAATTCATAATTGCGACTTTGAGGCTTTGGTCACGAGGAGTCAAGATTTTAGCAGTTTTAAGGCATAGTTAGTGTTAAACCTCCAAGATTTGTTTTTAGCATTACCGTACAAGTATTAACAAGCTTTGATGATGTTTGGTATGCAAATTATTATGAAAATGGCATGTGAACCAGAAAATAAGGCGGAGTTATTGCATTCTTAATGTGATAGTTTGACTATGATTTGAATAAGGTAAGTGGCAATTAGTTAATGGACAATAACTAAAGTAAAAACTAATTAATGATTGAACAATTTTGACTTAGACAAATGTATTAAGATTGAGTCAAATGTTAGGCACTAGTCACTATATAATTAGTACATTTGTTTTACAAGTAACCAAATCAAATGAGTCTCCATCTCTTTTAAGAAAAAGGTAAAAGGCCTATACATGTAAGCCTTGTATACAGACAAGTGTATTTGACCTCAAAGTGGTGAAGAGGAGTGTAGTATTTGTCTTAGGAACATGTGTTAATGCATCCTTTTAGGTGGAAATTGTAGTAAATATTAAACTATGAAATTAAACTAATTAATCACTCTAGTTTCAACTAAAAAATTGAGTACATTGCTCAAATTAAAATACCAATTTCTTTGTTTACATTTGTATAAAAGAATTGTTTAAATTTTAGTTTTTTTTTAATATTTAATCGAGAAGTATTGTTCTATGTTCGTTTATAATACCGATTCTCTTGGATGTAAATATGAGATAGTTAAAATCTTCTCTTGATGTATTCTTTAGACCTGAAATGATATTTATAGAGATCGTAAAACTTATTTAACTCCGTTTGACTCAACTTAACTCGAAATTAATAAATTAAGTTTGAATTCATCGAATTTTGAGTGAGGTATAAGTTTGAAACTCGAAAATTTTTTCGACCACTACTATAAAACAATGTCGTTTTAAATAATTCGATAGACTTAAGTTGCATGACTTGAGCATGATCGAACAAGACGGTTTGATCTATTTATTTGGATAATGGTAAAATTTATAGTGATTATTGTTTGAATGTGTATTAGTAAATCAAGATTTTTTAATTTTTAAATCATGTGTTTCAAACAAATTATTTAATAAATCAATATTCGAGAACTAAACGATAAATTTAATTTATTTGCAAATTTAACATATTTTTATTCTCATTTAATCATTCTTATTATTACAAAAGTAACAAGTAATCCATGATGGCAATTGAAGCTTAAAACTTTTAGATTAGTAAGTAAACGAGAAAGAAGCTTTGTAACACTTACTTAGTGCAAAGTGTATTCAACTTGGTATACATTTTCTATGACATTATCTTAACACCATTAAAGGTTTGACTTAATTTTACAGGAATGTAACCCTAATTGAAATTCTGATCTTAAAAAGCTTATGGGATTGAAAAGATTGTATCTTTTGAAAAGGTACCTTCAAGGTAAGAGATGCGTTTAGTAGGCGACAAGTTGCCAATAACTCTTATATATCTATACACTTATACATGAGGTGGCAAACCATAATAACAAGGATAAACTTTTGCTCTTTATTACTAAAGTTAAGTCTTCTCATCCATCACTCGTTGCCTTTACTTATTATAGCAACTTAAAAGATGATAGGAAAGGCATACCTTTTTTATTTTGGGTCACAAATTAAATAATATTAATTTATATGATGTTTTTAATTTAGTATCAAATTTTTAAAAAATTTTAATTTCGAAACTAAAATTTTAAATATCGTATGAATTAAGCTATATTTAATTGAACGTAAAATTTTTAATGGAATAGAACAGAATAATATTTTATAGGACTTAAAAAAGTTACGTGAATGAGATGAAATAACACAGCGTAACCAAATGATTTAATTCTCAAATTAGACTACGGAAATACCAATATGGTTTTGACATTAACAAGAAATTCAATCTCTGGCTTTCCTTCTTGAACAAGCAAAAGATTCCCACCACAAATATTCTAAGACATTTTAGTTCCACGTATCCTCCATGTTAGTTGTTACCTACTTACCTTCCACATTATTGAAGTTGCCATTGAAGCAACTTCTGGTACGAAGGTCTTCATACCACTAAAGATGAACAATTTGTGTTCTTCACTCTCTTCTATGTATTGGCACAATCAACTTGTAGTTCAAAGGTGGGAAAGATGATGTACAACCAAAAGGGTCTTCGTGTATTTGATGGCTAAACATGGAATTACTTGTATAATTGAAATTGGAAACATGTGCTTAACCGCATTAAGTGCCTTCTTGATCTTAATTTTATCGTGAGAATGCGGCTAACAAGATAAGGACACATGTTTCTCTAGTCGTTCTTATCCTTATGAACAAAGCAAAGTCACAAAGTAATCTTTTGGCACATTTAGTACCATCATAAGTTGGAAAAGCAATGAAAATTACGCAATTTTGACCAATTTTCTTGTAAAACATATCATTATTAATAAAAACTTTATTGTTTATGATATTAATAACTATTAATCTTTAATTTGATGATCTCAAAACTCAATTAAGCAAAGTTTAGTAGTGGGCTCGTATTGCTGGTTATGGCTGAGTACATGGATATAAGTTATGGGCCCGTAGCTTTTAGTCCTACAAATTCGGACTTGAATAATCTAATTTATATTAAATATTATAAAGCACAAGACTTTGCAAAGTTTTGATAAAAAGAAGTTTTCTTAATTTAAATATATAAAATAAATAAATACAATCTCATTAATTATGAAGAAAATATATTATCAATCGGACAATATTATGTTGGAAACAAAAATTATGAACGTTGGTGATTATAAGTTACTAATTAGTTTAATAATTTAATAAAAGTATGTAATTACAACAGTCTCTTTATTATGTAGGAATAAGGTTGCATACTATCAAACTTCTCCGGATCTCGCTTTATTGCAAGACTTCAGATTAGATGTGATGATGATGAGATATTCGAGAAATAATAATTATTGATTTTTATCATTCGTAATTAAAACTTATAAGTTAGAAAAAATCAAAATGATGACCTTAGGTTTTTTAATTTTCTAATGACCAATATTATAATTTGAGAGAAATAACTAATTTAATGAATAAATTATAAAATTCTAGTCCACTATTGACCGTAGATTTAAATTAATGATGAATGATTTTGACCGCTTCAAATGATTATCCAGTCATCCTGAAGAATTGATCAATATGCATTTATATGACAAATTCGGTTACTAAGTTCGTGAACATGGTCAAGGTTCGTGAGGGCTTATTTGATAGTCAAATCTTTGAAAATGACAAAAGACAAAAGCATGTGATTAAAATGAAAGATGTGCATGTTTTTGGACCTTCCTGAGACCCACCTAGCCCTTTCTTTCTTTCTTCTGTAAGGGGAGTTATGGTTTTTTTAGTTACATTTTAATTTCTTTGTCTTAATTATATAAGGGATGACAATGAATTAAATCCGAGCTTGGTTTGAATTGCTTATGGTTCGATTTGAAACTCGAAACTCAATTAATCTCGATCACAAAAATGAATTTTCCAAATAATATAAAAAGATTGAGTTTTAAATCAAAATCAAACTTAATTTTTTTAAAAATTAAATTTTGAATAATATTTCGTGTTTAAAAAATTCAAAGTCTAAAAAAATTAAATAATCTTAAATTCAATATTCTTAATTTAAGATGACCATATAATATTTTAAGAAGGAATTTGCAATTTTTTTGGCCAGTCATGGCCTTTCTGCTAAGCACCACAAGTTTTCCATGGCCTAGATTCTCTATCCTTCATGCCATTTTCAAGATGTCATATACAATGGTACTGATGTAAAATTAGGACCACCAACATCTAACCCATAAGAGTAGGTGAAAAATGTGAAAAATGTTTTACCTAATTAGAACATGTTACATGACCTATAAGTTTATTAACAACACTCAATGAAAAATATGCAACACAAGTTTAAAAAAAAAAAAAAGAGGGGTAGAGAATTTAGTTCATAATTAATTTTTTTAATAATTAAAGAGAAATTTTCTTTTCTCTTGATTTTATATATTGTTGCTAAATCTTTCTTATTGGTTAGGAACAAAAACTTATTTTATAGGGTTCACATGAATAGGGATGTCAATTTTGATCCGGCCTAATCCAATTTTGACTCAGGTTGATCGAGTTATGGATGGGGCACGAGCTAAAAGTGGTCGGCCCGATCTGACCATTACTTCAAAGACGATATCATTTTTTTTCCTTTTTTTAAAAAATATAAAATAAATCAGGTTAGTTCGGTCAACCCATGACCAGGTTGGGCTACTGGCCACCTAATATTGACATTCCTATATAAATTGCTTGCTTGAAAGTTAGTTGGTGGTTAGCTAAATTTCAATTAAAGAATTGCAACTCAAATATAACTTATGAAAAACAATTACATAATCAAATTTGAGTCAAATATTATTTAAAAGCTCATTTGGTCATTCAGAAGCAACTTCTTTGCTTATTAGGGGTAAGGTAAGAAAACATGTTATGTCCTTGTTAGAGCTTAATTGACCAAAGTAATAAAGATAAGAAATGCATCCTTATCTACAATATTTCAAATAAAAGAATTTTATACATTATATTTCACAACTATATATATTTTTACATATAAGAAATACTTATGATTATGATGTAAATATTATTTAATGGAAAATTTATATTTAAAAATATATACAATTTATTTTTAATTAAAAGGATAAGCATCACAACAAGAGAGAGAGAAAGAGAGAGAGAGAAAGCAAAAATACAAAATAAGGAAAATGAAAGATAGAATGTGCATGTAAGTGTGGCATGAATATCACGTGGAGCCGCAAACGCGTGGGGCCCATACGGAATACTGTCGACTGGATAAAAAGTCAAAAATGTACAGGGCAGAACAGGACACGTTGTGTCTTAGGTCAGCGTCAACAATCCATAACACGCAAAAACTGATTTGACTATACAAGGTAGATTTTTCCACGCGCCGACACTGGAGCGTCGCCGCACGCTGCCGCCACCAGGAAGTCAAAAATCAAACAGTTTCATTCCTTTAATGATTAAAACAGCACTCACACATTTGCTAGCACCAGAAACAAAATCTCCTATGAACTTGTACATTCATATCAATGAGTTTACAGAATCATCAATGAACAGAACTTACTCTGTGCAAATACATGTATTACATTCTCATGGTGTAAAAGTCTAATCTTTCCTGAGAAGTAGGAATAAGTAAAAACTAAGCTGGGAAGCTGTTGCTTAAGTGGGCAGGCTCATGTCAGGGTTCTCTACACATTGTTAATACATTACCAAGTTAAGAATTCTAACTTGCTCCACAAAATTCTATGAAACAATGCCTGTGTACCTAATTTGATAAGCACAGAAAAGTGTTCCAAATGTTGGTTTGCTTTGGATGCAGAATAGTCTCACTTCAATGCTTGGATTCTTTTCCCAGTGCTCTCAAGCAAGTGATAGGTACCACAGAGTTCATATGTCGATACTTCCACCAAATTTGAGGATGGAAGAAAGTTGGACATGCTAGTAAAATCCAGTCGATGAAGCTACAGAAGTTACCTCCGGCCGTGTAACCAGTTCCGACTATGGTTTCCAGGTCTTCCGTGTGGATTTTTCTGGACATGTCCTTGCTTAGGGAGATCGTGCAACTCCATCACCTGAACCGTCCGCTGCCTCTTTGCTGTTAAGCAAGAATGAAGAATGTTTTTATCAATAAGCTGTGAGGCTCATTGATAGAGATAATTTATGCCAGTCCCAAACTCGAATTTCTCTGTATTGCTCCAACTAAATTTTTATCGTAATGAAAATGAAACATGTAAAAGAAGACCACATGTAATTTTTCCAGAAGAAGACTGACCATTCTCAGCCTGCTGATAACGTTCCTGGAGTTTTCTCGTAGTGGCTTCAAGCTTCATTTGGACAGCAGCTTCATCTGAACACTTAATTTTCTAGTTGAAAAAACAGAGACAAGATAAAATTAGAATCCCCCATGTTCAAACTGCATTAAAATTCCATAAACAGAACTGCATTAAATTTCATGCTTACATCTTGTTGAACACTTGACGGCTTTCTCTGACTTGTGATCTTTACGGGATTTTGCTGCAACTTCAATTCGTTACTTGCCTTATGCTGAACACTTGCCTTTTGTGGTCTTCCAGGTCCAGAATTATTGTTCAATGACTTATTTCCCTTCATGGGAACTTCTTGTCTTTTCACTAGCTCCCTCTCGTCGTCCTTCATTAGAACATTCGCCTCGTTTGTAGTATGCTGTTTCCGCTTTGTCATATTTTGGTTCTCAACCGGTGGCTTTCTTCCTTTATCACGGTTCTTGATGAATTCCCCACTGCATTGAGGAACTGAAACAACGTATTTGGCATTAAAAGAAAGAAGCAAAAGACAAAAGCTGCATAAGGAAAACACAACAGATGGGCAAATTGAACTTACTTTCGTAATCATCCATGCCATCAAAGAACTGCACAGAAAAATTTACAGAAAAGGAAAAGCGCAAATTTGGTTAGTCTGGGTAAGGATACACCAGCAACTGAATAGCCCTAATCAAACATTTAAAGAGAAAGACAAGCACCTGCGAGAGCTCCATTGAAGTGGGCTGAGTTGCAAAGAAAACTGCTTCATCTAGAGGCGGAGATGGAAGCCCTTCTTCTTCTTCTTCTTCTTCTTCGACAACAGATGGATTAACAGACTCTGGAGTACCTTCATCACCTAAAACCCTTACCAATTCAGATTCCAGAAACAATTGAAATTGCAAATATGCAAAAACTCTCCATTAATAGTAATAAGCAAGTTCCCACCTCTAAGAGCCTTGGTAGCATCACACCACTCATCCACCAAAACCTTCCATCCACTGCATTTCAAAGGAAAAAGTTAAAATAAACAAAGTCATGCCAGCTACTAGCTATGCAGTATTCAGAGCATTCTCAAGAGTTGAAAGTCTGGATAACAGTGTTTTAGCTTACTACGTTCGTACATCAATATCATGTTACTTGCTGAAATATAACAAAGGAAGAATCAAACTGCTGAGGCAAGGGAAGACAGTACTTTATCAGCGTTCGTGCAAGTTCGCGAATCTGCCTTGATCCATGTCTCCTGAGGCCATTGACCGCCTTTCCAATCTCAGTTGCCTATCAGAAGACAAGCACAAGCACAAGCACGGTTAGTATAAGAAATCAGTTGTAGAACCCGAAACAAACAGTGAAATGCTTCTTATACTTCAATTCAACATCAAAAGATGAAACAAACCTTAAGGATATCGACGGTCAAAGCCATCAATTCAAGCCTCCTCAATGACTCGAATAACACAGTATCAGACTGTCATAAGAAGAACTAGTAATTAGACACGAGAGCAAATGGAAAACCCTGCAAGAATCTTTGAACAGTTCCACACCAGACAAACATCATATCTGCTCAAAACTGAACCAGAAAAGGAAAGAGTCCACACAGAAACTTATCTGGTAATCAACAAATTAATACTGTCTTAGTTTATGTGCCTGTAAGAGCATATATACCTCATCTTTGCTACCCAGAAGGATGTTCTTGATCCTCAAGACCTCTCCAACAATTTGAGACTCCTCCTCGATCTCGTCAGTCAAAGCCTCAGCCTCATCATAACCATAATTGCTAACCAACTGATAATCGTTCACATTCACCTCTCCATTGTTGCAACTATTCACTTTGCTCTCTTTACTGCCACTACCATCTTCAAACTCACATCCACCTTCAATATCGATCTCTATGTCATCATCATCGTCACTAACGCCATCCCTAATCTTGCAGCGATCACTTTCCCCGTCGCTATCATGATCCGGAACCGCCAGTTCGACGCGGTCGCATCCGGAGCACCTGGTAAGTCTACAAGAAAACAATCTCTCCGCAATACGATCTCTCCTCAATCGAAAATCTTTGGGACAATCAGAGGCAGCAACCGTGATGGCATAATCGATAATACCAAAAATATCGGAGTTCGCCGCTCTGAAATAGTTCCTCCAGTAATCAAGCGATTCTTGTTTCATTGTGACCCGATGACCGGGATCAACGAATCTCTCCTCAGATTATTAATGATGTGCTCAGTAACTCTCTATACAACTTCAGAGCGACCCAGAAACCTAAAATCTACGTTCATGGATTGTAACAACCAGAAAAGAAGTATCAGACAACAAGATGATCCGCAGAGAAAAATTCCTTGAAAAAAAAGTGAAAATTCCTTGAAAAAGAAGTGATGGGTATCAACCAAAATTCGATCTTTGCAATTGTTAGTTGACAATTAAGGATTTTTGTTACTTTCTGTTAACCAAAGGATATAAGGACAGGAGATGGTGATCAAGAGAGAGAGAGAGAGAATCAGAGAATCTTGACAGAGACAAACGTGGGTTTATGTAGTATAGGTTCGGTTTTGCTTTTTATTAGATTCAGACAAAGAACTTTCACGCGAGCAGGAAAATTTTTCACCGTCAAGTTTCTTTTTTTTCTCGAGAAAATGTCTAGACCAGATTCAGTCTCTTACTCCAGATTGAGTCCTTTCTCTGTTTTGGATTTGTACGCAAACCAGGTGTTGTGAGGATTTGCTTATGTGTATATTCTCGGCCAAAAGAACCAGAACAACCACTTCCCTTCAAACCACTCAACTTCACTTTTTAATAAATTACTCATTTCCTTTTTGGAAAAGTTAACCTTCTCATTCAGTTTAAAAAATTATTTATTTTTTTAGTTTTTTATTTTTATTTAAAAATAATACAAGATATATACAATAAAAAACATAAAATTAAAATTATTTAAATATTATTAACATAAATTTAATCTAACCTACAAAATTTAATAATAATAATAATAATAATAAACTCTGGGGTATCCATTCGGGCATCTCTTTGGCATGGATTATAGGGTATCGCCGAGTCATTGTCGAAACGAACCCTCTTGAAGTGATTAACATCTTTTCTTCTTCTCGGCCTAATCTTATTGACCCTTTTTCTTTGCTGGCAGGTATCAAGAACTTACTCCACCGTGATTGGGAGCTTCGCCTCCAACATGTGTCACAACAAGGCAACCAATGTGCGGATTTTCTGACTATCCTCACTGCTCGTACCGGCCCAAGTCTACGTCATTTGCCGGAGCCTCCGGTGTCCATCATGACCCTCCTCCTTCGAGACCAACAGGGCGCTCAGTATCGACGAGCTGCCAACTAGCTAGTTTTTTTTGGTATTGTTTTCTTTTGTACTCAATTTTTTTTTTAGAAAAGTCTAATAATACGTTTTACTCTTAATTAGTAAAGATACTTTCTTCTCCAAACTTACAAAATTTAATTTAATTAGTCTAATTATTTTAAATTCTCATTTTAATTTAAATTTAGTCTTTTTAACTTATAAATATATTTGTATGTGTTTTTTTCCTTTTCAAAAAAGAAAAAGTAAGCTTCTTTCAGGTTTCCCTTTTTGGGTTTCAGTTTTGACCATGAGTTGCCAGTTGGCAGGTTGAAGTGTTTAAGAGAGTTGCCGTTTCTACAGGGTTTCTTCATTTTCACTTGTTTTTCTCATTTGGGGTGTTCTTTTTATTCTCTAACAACCATTCTTACGTTGGACTTCTCAAGGATTTGGACTTTAGTTCCTAAAATCATGGAATAATTATAAACTAATTTATAAATAAAATTACCAACCAAAGATTTCTACAAATGATATTAAATATGTTTCTTTCATAAAAATATAAAATATGTTTATGATGTATAAGGGTTAGGTAAAAGATACAAACCTCTTTTATAATTTTAAAAACTTTTAAAAAGTCTTATAATTATAAAATATTTTTTTTCTAATTTTGAGAAAAATTTATCATATTTCAATTAAAAATAACAGTAAAATATACACATTTTAAACTAAAAAATTTAACTCAACTTTTAAACTATATTTTAATTAATTAAATATAGCTTAAATTAATAATTATAGATAATTATAACAATTTGAGATAGATTTAACTAATTCAATTTGAGTTTAAGAGATGAGTTGGATCATCACTTGAAGAACTTTTGATTAATCTACATCTAATATTTATATCACGTGAAGGGCCACTGTAATTATTAATTAAGAAATAAAGTTTCAATTATAAAGATATACTTCTTCAAATATCTAATATTTAAAATAAAATTACTGTAGTGATTTTTTATTTTTTCATAATTCTTGATATTATTCTTAAAAAAGGGTTATAAACCATAATTTAAATGGTTAGTAATCTCTTATTAATATATATTAAAACTTAATTTGTTCCTAAAATAGTAACTTGAGAAAACAATAGATGCCACCTTCAAGTCCATGTAACTGTTATTTGATAGAGTGACAGAGAACTGTAGTTCCCCATTTATGAATGATTCCCTCATTTCCCATAAAGTAACTCTGTGTACTCATTTATAGTTCACTTTCATGGCAGTATAAAATGTCCCATCATCAGTCATCTTCCGCCACTGCAAATATAAAAACTGAAGAACAAAAGAGGATCTGATATGGTCTGGAAGTTACGTTACCTACCTCCTAGCTGTTCAGGGAAGGAAGAAATTAAAAAAAATAGAAAACATGCAAACTAGTATTCATTAAAATCAAACTTAAAAGTGAACTTTTTCCCGATTACAATCATTGTGCAAAGATAAATATGTTCTATATTCGCTTAAGACAATTTATGACTGCATAAAACAATTCTAATATAAGATTAGAATTTAACAGAAAAAAAAGTGTAAATACTATTGCAAATATTATTTTAAAAGAAAAAAAAGTATTATAAAAGTGTAAAGTTCTTAAGAAGAAAACCTTAAGAGTTGTGTCCCCAGAGAGAAGACTTTGTATCTCCGCCATCATACCTGAAACTTACCGATAATCACACAAGATTATCATGTTGTTCTATAATAGTCTACAATCCAACTAGTTAATCGATGGTTTTCTCAAAAGTGTTGTTTTAGTTAGTTAATTGTCGCACTTGCCCTGTGCCCTTCTAGTCCTCAGCTGGTATCAACTTCCACAAGTTCGAAGCTCAGAGCCAACCGAACTTCAGTAACCACCATCAATCAAAACGAGCGCCGCAGAATCTGTAAATATCAATAGCCTCTCCTCCTCCTTCTCCTCCGTTATTGCTGTTTGTCTATAGATGTCAGAGTCAGAGCAAATCCATACATACGTGTAATTAGTCTGTTCTAAGATTCATAGTGATACCCATGTGCATCTTCGATAAATAACATTATAAATTCATAATCATTTGTAGATTCTACATAAACCTGCGCAGATAAATGTTGATAAGAAACCAAATCAAGACCAACATACTCAACTTTAAGCATCAATCATAACCACATAAATGGACAACAACATGAATGGTTAATCATTGCCAACCAAATTGTAGTCTCTACAGCAGATGATGCTTCTAAGCCTCAACTGAAGGACGTTATGTTCTGACCAGTCCAGTTGATGATGGCGACTGTTAAAAGAACATATGGAGGTAGCAGACTGCAGTTAAAAACTATTAAGTTATTTTGTTATATACAAAGCTGGGAGCTGCATTTGGTCTTCAGCTCCCACTACTTCCAAATCTCAAGTAGTCACAAGATGAGGCCCAGAACGAGGAAGGACACATGAGTAAGTAACATACTTAACACTGTCTAAAAGCACGACAACAAAAACCCTTGAGAGAGACTTTGGCCTTATCATGCCATCGACTTCACTATCGCCAGCCTCTCTGGGATCGAAAAGTACAGAGACAACCACTGAAGCTGCGGATTTATTGCTTTGCAAGTTTTCATTGTGAGAACTACTTCCAACTTGTTCTCTCGTAATATTGAGATCAAAACTCGAATTATGTAGTGGAAGACCTCGTAATGTCCTTCTATGATTTCCTTTGTTGACATCAGTGGCATTTTGCTGCTTCTCTGCTCTTCTGTTGATCGCTGATGAAGCAGTCACAAGGGCTCCTGGAGATGGCGATGTGTCAAACTGAAACACCTCACTGCACATACCAGAATTCAACATCGGCCCTGAAGAGAAGAATATTTCTTCAAAGTTAACTCCAGTTTTAATATCCACAAAACTTGTTACCAAACTCTGCATTTTGTATGCTTTGTTCGCGTTAACAGAAGTCAAGAACAGGCGAAAAGAATCATCAGCTCAAACTGCTCATGTTTTATTTTTTATTTTTTGTAGGCACTTCAACTAAAAATTTTTAAAAGAAAAGTTTGATCTATTATATTATTAGTATAAGCTGCAATACTCATAGAAAATGTCGCATTCTTTTTTTCCTTTCATGTAGGCAATCTTAAATTTTTACAAAAATAAGCTAACATTAATGTGTTAGAACTATTACCCTAATTAATTAACTTCCCTTAAGCTAGGCATTTGTTTACCCCAATTCCACTATCAAATAAGACATCAAAAGCACCATCTTAACAGCCTACGGCATCATAACTCTGAGCCACTGGTCTGCATACAATTGACATCACAACAGAGTAGAAATTACCTGCAAGGCCCTTATGGAACCACTGCTGCAGTTTTCCATGAGCAGCAGATGACTTCAAATGGTCCTGCGAAGTATGCTGAGAATGTCTGGCTCCATCTCTTTCAGCATCAGGGATACCTCTATTACTTCCACCATTAGGGATAGCAAGTGCCAAAGACGAATCTTTTGGGATGATCGGAACATTCTCCTTAGTTTTCATTTCATGGGCCTCAGGAGAAGCCATTGCCTTCTCACTCGCCAAAACTGAATGAATTATCAAGTTCCCATCAATCTTCACAAGCTTATCATTCCTTGGTACGTACAGAGATGCAACAAGAGGCTCACTATCGTTACGCTTAACAACAGAGTTATCCAATCCACCTTTCTGTTCAACATCATACTCTGAACATCCCTTTCCACATCTCTCGCAGTGTTTTCCGTTACTAATATCAAAACTCCCATTACCAACAGCCGAAACATCCTGAGACACATGTGAATGTCCATGAACAGTCAAAATCCTCCCTCTATGTTGATCATACATCTTCCCACTTTCAAAATCCAGCCAATGAACATCATTCTTCCTATACCCTCCAAGCCTGACATCAACAATTGGCAACAACCCACCAAACAGCAAAACAAAAAATAACAAACCCAGAAAACTAACGCTAGCAACTTTCTTACTCTTACGCTCCCCTTTCTTACTCTCAACCTTTTTACCTTTCGTGACAGAAATAGGCTGCTGCTGCTTCAATCTCGGGATTGGAACCAAAGGCACCTGGGACCCATGTGGCTTAACAACATAAGGAGTACAAGGCACCCACGGATAAGCCACCGGACCATACACCGGCGGAGGACACATTCCACTCACGCCGGCCAATTGCTGCCTCAAGGTCACATTTTCAGCCATAAAAAATGAAACTTTATTATTCAATTCCGTAATTGTGGAATGCATTGCTTTCACCTTCTCTTCCAACTCCTCCACGTAATGCCTTTTCCTTTGCCTCGAAAGCTGCGCGCTTTCGCGGTTCCTCAATAACCTTGCTTTCTTCTTCTCATCCTCTTCGCTCCCAACAACGAAACTATTCGAATTGTCCGCGTTCATATCCAATTTCGACTTCTGATTCCTGTGCTCCTCACTGATCTCTTCCTCTTTTTTCCTCTTCGAAACGCTGCTCTTTTTACTCGTACTCAATTCCTCGACTTTAAGCTTCTGATCCACCACGAAATTGCTTGAGTCAGGCGAATTCGGATTCATCGATTCGGACACACCGGAACCAGAAGACCTCCTGTTTCTTGATCCCTGAGACGATGTCGGACCGAAATCAGTGCTCCGGTCACCGGAATTACAGCTTCCGGCTTCTGGAAGCGGGATATTCAGATCCTTACCGACGTCGTTCACATGATCGCCGGAAATTCCGGAGCTTCCAGAGTCCGGCGACGATGAAGAATCCAAATTGACGAAGGGCTCGTTCTCGGAAGGGAAGTCTAGTGTTTCTAGATCGTCAAGAGTGATGTCAAAATCGTAATTATCGTCAAGAAACAGGGGCAGATCAGAGAGGAAGTCGTGAGAAGGATCGTCCTGGGAGGAGAAGTATAGGGGATCGGTTGGAGGAATAGGGAGGAAATGGAAATCCTCCTCCGCCGGCGGAGAATGTCCGGCCAGGACCTGATTGGACATGGTCTTCGAAGTTAGGGTTTAGATCATAAAATTGAAAATGGTTGAGAAACGAAGTCACAGAATTAGGGGGTTAACTTAAGAAGGGTACTGGAGAACTGGAGAAGACAGTCACCTGCCGGGTCGGACCCGCCCCTATGATTTGAGTTCCCGAGCAAAGCTCGGGTCCACTAAGACTCGAGCTTGTTCCAAAATTCCTTGATCAAGTCTGAGTCGAATCCAAGCCCAAGCCTCATAGAATCCGATGAGGTTTAATTAAATAAATGATTTTGAACTTGCCCATGTAACTCAAATCAAATACTAAATTACAAATTTTTTTAGTTACAATTAATAAAAATTTGTGATTAGAATTGAATTAAAAATAGATTAAATTTGAGTTAATTGAAGAAATTGTATTTGTACCTCAAATTAGTTTTAAAAATGATATTATTTTATTGAAATTAAATAAAACAACTTCTTCGTTTAATAATTAAATAATTAATTAACTAAAATGATATCGTTTCTTTAAATATGGTTAAAACAATATTTTTTTATCTTTAACTTAACCGAGTTTTGGATTAAATTTAGATTATTTGGTTCAAATTTGACTTGACTTCAATTTAACTCGTCTAAGTTAAGTTCGAACAAAAAAAATTCTTAAAAATTGATTTAACTCTTTGATAATTATATCTAAATTTATTTTCTTTTTCAAATTTGATTAATTAGCTTTAAATTAAATTGGATTAGACCGATTCAAACTCATGTATTTTTAATAACTCAAACTCCTTTCCATGTGGGTAAATTATAGTACTAATTCCTTTAAGTGAGTGTTAATTAGGAATGTTTTGGATAAGCTTAAAAAGAAAATCAATGGAAAGGTATCCCATACACTATAAGCAATTTTAATTTAAAATAAATTTTGATTGAATTTATGTTTTTTTTTCAAGTGATTTGCATTGTTTTTTAACAAATTCAGGGCAAGACAACAAAAGGATATTTAAGAAAAACTCTACTTTTGAATGAAAATGTCCTAATTTATTTTTTATTTGAATTTTAAAAGAATAGGTTTTTTTGAAAATTTGAAAAAATAGAATGAGTTTTTTTTTTAATTTTAAAGATTAAGGAGTTTTTTTAAGAATTTTTAAACTTTACAGAAGTCTTATGTGTTTTATCCATTTAGAATCGATAATTTAATTGAAATTTTTTAAATTATAATTATAATTCTAATTAATTTTAAATTACAAATACATTAAAAATAATCGTAAAAATTGACATTCTATATTGTACTATAATTATTTGTTATAATTGTTCAAAATAAAATGTAAAAATATGAAAATAGATTACACACACTTATTATAATGACCCTAAAAAGGTGTTAAATAAATAAAATTGAGCTATAAATAGAATATAATATAGAAAAAAGAATTACATAAAAAATTGAGAGATATCTAAGACTATTCTTACTCCGTATTCTCTCCATTAAAAAAAGTAAATGTCTATGTAAGATAATAATTTTTATTTTGAGATACAATATTTAAAAGTATTTAACCTTTTGAGAAAATTTTTAATTTAGTGTCGAATTTTTTAAAGTTTTCAATTTAATGACCAATTTTTTAAAATTTGTGTAAATCAAAGTCAAAAAATTACTTTTTAAAATAATATTTTAACTTGATTTGCATGAATTTTAAAAAACTAATCACTCGATTAAAATTTTTTAAAAAATTGATACTAAATTGAAAAATTATCAAATAGTTAGATTTCTTAAATTTATTATTCTTTTTTAAATAAATATCATGTTTACCTTTCTTAACTAGTTTTACATCAACAACTAGATGCTTTGATCTTATTCATATTGATGCTTTCAATGGTGCATTTTTTTTAAAACTAATGAACTTATTAAACACGAAATATGAAAATAGAATAACTACAATCACCCTAGCAGCCAGAGGCGGATTCAGAAATTGTTTTAAATGAGGGCAAAATTTTAATAGGGATAAAATTTTAATAGAAGTAAAATTTTATTTTTTTTATAGAAGCAAAATTTAAAATAATAATTTTTTATAAGAAATTTATTGGAGGCAGTGGGTGCCCGCACTTGCCCTCGTTGTAGATCCGCCCTGCTAATAGCAACACCAAAAGTTAAAGTATAAAGTATTCTCTTGCAGATTTTCTTTCATATGATATATTTATATCTTCTCATTGTGCATTTCTTAGCACTTCGTCCTCTAATATTGAATCCACTTTATGCTTTTTGGAAGAGACTACAACTTAGTCCATTTCTATACTTCACCCTCATAAGAAATCAATACGTTGCAAATGGAGATTCAAAATCCAAAGATGATCTAATAAAAGCATTGACTAATATAAGACCCGATTGGTCGCTAAAAGTTTTACACAAGATGGAGTCAGACTATCATAAAACCTTTGCTCCTGTTGCAAGATTGGGTACAACGAGAGTTCCCTTAGCACCCATTAAACAAGGGTTTATAGCAACTTAATGTTCAAAATGTTTTCCTTTGCGGCAAGCTTGATGAGAAGGTTTATACGTTTATACCATTTGCAATCAGGGAGCCTTGACTAGTCTGCAAACTTCATATATGTTTATATAGGTTAAAGCAAGCATCTTGTTGATAAAATTGAACACAGACAGGGAGCGTAAAAATTCTTCTGACTCAGTCATCGCAGGGGGACTTATTCGAGATAGCGCCGGTGATTGGCTCGAAGGTTTTGTCTAGCATCTTGGCTAGTGTTTCTCGGTAGTTGCGAAATTCTGGAGCGTCTTCTCGAAACTGAATCTGACTTAGAATCTAGGATTTTGTAAGGTAGAATTAGAACTGAATTCTCAAGCGGTGTCTAGTATTCTCTCTGATTCCACTAGCGGCACCAAATCTCTTAATCCGCTCGTCTTGGGCATCAACGAACTACTCAATTATAACTGGACAATTTTACCCTGCCACATTTACAAAGAGGGTAATAAGAGTATCGAATGGTTCGTTAATTTTGTTGTAAATTTTGAGTTAGGAGTCATCACTTTTTTATCCGCACCTTCTAAGTGTCACTCGATTCTCCTTGAGGACATCGCTGGGATTAGTATCCCCAAAATTGTATAGATCGCTGTTTTGTTCTTTCTTTGTGAAAAAAAAAAAAGCATTTTGTTATTGGTTAGTGACATTTTCTAATGTCATCTTTGATTTTGGCTTCACTTGCTCACATG
>JAOTAX010000196.1:2144810-2150317 GCA_025629825.1 Erythroxylum guanchezii | reverse complement strand
TAATTTCTTCGATTAGAATTATTTATGCGAAGCACTACATAAACTTAACTTATTAAATTTTTAGTAAAATTATTATATTTTAAATTTAAAAAAATTAAATAATCACTCATTTATTAATACTGTAAATCTATAAAATTCTAATTTATTAAGTACTTATTAAAATTATATTAATTTTCTAGCACATATGAGTTCACAATGAACTATTAAGTTGAAAATTTGGAATATTATAATCAAATTTGCTTATTTCGTGACTCCCCTTTATTGGAATAAGTCTCAAAAGATAGACTTAGCAAGTTTTAGTATTATAACTAAAGTTACTAAAGGTTTTTGGCGATGCCCATATTATACTTATTTGTTAGGTTTCTTATTTCGGTATGTAATAAGTACAAAGAGTGGTTAACCTATTCTTGATATGTTTTTGAGTAGATAGTTTTGAATGTAAAATTAAAATTGCAACTAAGATCCAATAACTGGTGATCCATTTCCAACCAAGATACAAAATATCTATTTTAACTAATTATTCTTCATATATATATTCAATGGAGTAGATTTGTTGTTCACAAATTGTTGCGCTTTACTGTGCCTTTAAGATCCTAGCCATCCAATTTATTGTAATGAATGATTGGGATTTATTCAGGCATAGAGGGCACGACACTTTGGGAACAACAAATCTGTTCCCATATATTCACACGGTACTTCAAACAAGTCAATATATCTCATATCTTGAAGGAAAAACTCTAATAATTAGTTTATAAAATAGTGTAAATTCAAGATTTCACTAACTCCAACTGCAAATTAATCACTTACCATATTTGATAAGAAAGTGTTATCGAGTTGAGTAATTACTTCAAAAAAAAAAGTTGACTAATTCACTTTTTGCATATTAGTCAAAGGAGGTTCACAAGTAATAAATTTTTACACTTGAGAGGAAATCTCAAACATAATGAATATCATTAATTTTAGAACAGTCTTATTCCACGTGGATATAATATTTTATATGTAAGAAACATTTAGTAGAAATGTAAGATGAGTCCTTATCTTAACACATCTTCTTGGAGTTGAAGAAAGAACTTGCATATATTAAGAAGATTTGAGTTTCTTTGAAGAGCTCAATTCACTGGTTTAACAAGTTTTTGCAGAAACACTCTGACATCTCTGAGTTGATCTTATTCTATTAGCGAGCTAGCTCCGATTTTTATTAGTAGATTATGAGCAATTTAGATTGTGTTCTTCTTAAAAGAAGGATTTCGTGAATATAACCGCATCTTTATTTCGATTAACTAATGTTTCTTTTAGATTATTGGAAATTTCACAGTTGATTGGTTTGGGAGAAGAGTTTTGAAGGTTTCTTACAATTTTTAATTGCAGGATGATGAGTAAGAGATGCTATTAAACTCTCTCTGAGGTAGAAACCAAAGAAAGTCCATCATTTTGCCTATAATTTCACAAGGTACATATTGAAGCTAGCCTTGAATCCTCTTGCTTGCCATTTTATTTGAGATATCATTTCTTTTTTTGTTTTTCATAAATATCAAAACAAATATTTTTAATTAACTTTTATTTGCGATAAATTAGACAAGAATATACTCTAAATGATGAGTTTAGTAGTAAAAACAAAAAGGAATAATAGAATTAAAGATTAATATTAGATTAGGTTAATAGGAATTTATGCAATAAGTAATATTTTCTAAAAATTCGTCTGCACTTAAGATTTTGAATCAATTTATTAGTAACTTTTTTTTGTAATTTATTAGGTAATTTAATGTACTAAAATAGTACCCTAATAATTTTCTAACTTAAGTTGATTGCCAATCTTTATATATATATATATATATATATTTGATAATTTCCCATTTCAATAACTTCATACTTAGAAAAGAGAAATTGCTAAAGGAACCCTTAATTTCAGGTAAAAGAGAAAAAATAGTCATTCTAAATATAAAATTTTAACTATTGATTGATATATTTCAAGTTAATAATTAAATATTTCAAATAGAGTTATTAGCACATTTCAGATTTCAATCGTTAGTGTTAGAGTCTCAACTTTTTAATATGTCATTAAGAGAGTAATTTTAAACTTATTAGGTTGTTTACAATGAATTTTAGTTCTACTTGAAATTTGAATCATTATGAAGGCATTAGAAATTTAATTAGAGAAGATTTTGATAGGATAAATAACTTATAATACCTTAACTATGATCAAAATGTTGTTGCAATGTAACCAAGAATTCAGATGTTACATTCATGAACACGAGAATTAGCATTAATATATTTCAGTAAATTTATCATATTAGTATTAATATAGTTCATTAAATTTTCCATTGATATGATAATTCAACCCATATTTTGCAATGCCAAGACGCACATAAGATTTGAAATACACAAAATCATAATGAATATGTTTACAAAATTCTTATTAGCCACAATAAGATGGTTATGTTCTAGTTATGGAAGTACACGTGTCGGTAACACAGGAATAAATCATAGAAAACCCTAATATTTTCTCAACCTCAATGTATAAGAAAAACTACTCTAACTTAAAAATGGTGAAGAAATAACAATGCATTGTTTTTATTTGCTGATTTACTTTTATGATTCTTATTATGGTTGTTTTTTTCTTCAAGCAAGTTTGCAATAAAAAGTAAAAAATAACTTACTTATTGTGTGATATTGGCAATGTTTTGGCTTGACTTACCTTGCAATTTTGATCATTTAGATGAGTTTATTAACAAAAGAGCAACAAGAATCTGAAAAAGAGCTTTCAAATCCACCATCTGGGTCTAGCATTGTTCTTATGGAAGAAGAAGGAGGGCTACCTTTACCTCCTTTGGAAGATTTTGATACTATATTTGCTACTCAAACTCCAATGGACATCTCTAAGGTAAAAGTACAAAAAAAAGTGGTTGTCTTTATGTCCATTTTTGGATTTTGGAAAAGCTTCTCAACTTCAATTAACAAAAAATGTGGTTTCCGCTCAAAAACTTCATGGTGCCAAAGTTCTTCGATGATATGGACGAAGATGGAAGTAAGTCCTTTGCAATGTTCTTCATTTAAATCAATATACGTAGTGATCATGATTCCCTCATGAACTTGTATCTGTGATTTTAAAAAAATATTTTATGTAGATTTTCAAAGCAATACCTTGATTGTGAACGAGTATGAAAATGGAAGAAGACCTCGCAATATTAGGGAGACCAACATGGAATGCAATGGCAGAATTCGTCAACCAGGGAAACCTGAAAGTTTAGAAATATCAAAAATGTCACGTAATAGTGAACTCTCCAGTCCTGAGATGGAGAAGTTAAAGCATAAGAAAATAGAGTTGAAGATCAAATTTGGGACCGAATTTTCGGAAAATCGTAAGGTTGCAATCTACAAGAGTCCATTAGAACATTTGTTAATAATCACATGTCTGGATTCACATTCTGTGTCTGATTTCTTTCTGTCGCAGAAAGGCAAAACCCTAAATGTTGGTATGGTCCAGACAACAGGTGAAAGCTGTAGGAAGAAGAAACATTCTGAAGGGAATGCTGAAGCTGACAATGGTTGGCATTTCCCTTTACGCTTCATTCCTTAAAAGGCACATTTGGTTTACTGAATTAATAACTCTGATTGATCTTCTACTCTTTGTTCTAACAGCTACTAAAAGACAATGTTCTGAAGAACATGTAGTAATTGTTAGGCCCCTAATCAGCAGCCTATCGAACTACAAACAAGAGCGTGACAGACCTCAAAATCAAGATTCCAAGCAAAGCATCAACAACGAAGTTGATCTGGACAAGGGTGATGAAAAGAAGGTTACATTAATTCCTACTAGTGAATATCCATATGGAAGTTCATAGCTTTAGAGATGAGGAACTTGAGTTCTATTGTATAGCTTTGTATCGGCTAATTTCACAAGTTAGAGATAAACGGAATACAAATTTTTTTTTTGGGGTTACATTGCAAACATAGAAAGCAAATCTGATTAGTATCCTTTACCCAAGTTCGTTTTTTGTAGAAGTGCAAACCCTTAGACGAGGATCCAAAAGATGAAAAACCTGAATCTATAACTAGCATACTTCAACAAGATAGCCAAGAAGGTGAAAAGGGATTGTGTGCTATATATATGTATATCTTTCTCTTTCTCTGATGTGCATATATAACTAAATTGTAACATTTTTTTTTTGTTTTCATGATGATTAGCTAAGAAGGAGGAAGTGATACAAGACATGGATTTAGATGAAGATGAGCAGAAGAGTAATATGAATACAGATATGAAACTGAATATCAAATTTGGACAATTGATGGATAAGGAGGAGGAGAAACTTTAGCCCCATGGTTTCTTGACAATGAGTGGAAAGAGTACGAACGGTGTTAAGAGAGATGTGTCAGCAACTTTACTGTATCGATCTCAGTTTCTTTATAAGCTTCTAGTCCTATAAAAAACATGTTATTATTACTTCATTTATTATAAGAACTAATACTTCATGTTATTATAAGAACTAATACTTCATTTATTAGTTCTTATATATTTAAGAAAGCAAATCTCTAGAAGAAGAAAGGCCCAAATCCATCTATCGGGAAGATTGGCTCCAAGCTGTGTTTTTGTTTCATAATAGCTTAAAGTTTTTATCTTGAAAGTAGAACTTTTAGCTGTATAGAATAAGAACAAAAGTTTACATGTTAGGAAGTTTGACCTAATGATTAAGTGGATAATCAAATCAATTATGTAAATTGGTTGAATTGCACATTAATCCGAGACCAATTTAAAGCTTAAGAACTAAACAACCTGCATTTGATGGAACCAGGAAATTTCAACTACATTACTATTTTGTTTTCTTATTTCCTTATACCTACACTAGATCACGGTTCCCCGACTTTTGACCAAAAAATTAGATATTCTTTCCATTTCCAATAATGTAATTATCATTATATATATCTAGTTATAAGTATACATTTCTTGTTGTAATTATCATTATATCTATTGGTGATTTGCTTTCCAAATAAGAGAAAATTTACTTAGTCCCATAACACAAGATGGAGTGTGTTCATTAGAGTCTAATACTTTCGCAAATAGTTACATATAACATTAACCTTTAAAAAAAAAAAAAGTAGACTATAGTCCTAGTTGTACTTAAATGCTTAACCAGTAGCTAATGCCTTATTTCACGATTGTATTGATCTTTTAATAATAACCTGGATAACTCGACTCCTTGCAATTCCTATCATTACTGTTATCTTTTAATCATTTACTACACTACTATATATTCTCTTTTTGACATTTTAAGTGCTCATTCCATATACCATGGCCTAGTTTTCAATACCAATCCTAATATAGGAGAACAATTTAACATCAACTAAGACCTATTGAAGCAAATTAAGGAAAATTCAAAGCATTATTAGAGAAAACTTAAAATATAAACAGTCTTTTAAAACTGGATCAAACTTGTCAATTGATCGGAACAAATACAAACTTTTGAATTTTTATCCAATTTTTTTTCTTTTCAATTCTCACACATTCTAAT
>JAOTAX010000196.1:2119309-2139710 GCA_025629825.1 Erythroxylum guanchezii | reverse complement strand
TATATTAAAAATAAAAAATATTTAATTTTTATAAATATTGAGGGGCCCAGTGCACCACTGGGCTCCAACTATCTCCGAATATATATATATATATATATATATATATATATATATAGAGAGAGAGAGAGAGAGAGAGAGTTCATTAACTATTATATATAGTTTATTATTATTATTATTATTTTAAATTTATTATTATATATCCTATGACTTATTATTACAGCCATGACAATATAATAATAATAATAAATTATATATATATATATAAGTAACGGCTGTGACTTATTATCACAGCCGTGACAATCTTTATTAAGTATATTTAAGTTTATAAGACTAAGGATGAAAGGGATGGACGAACACTCGATTCCATCTCGTTGTCTATTTTATCTAACGGCTATCTTAATTTCTCTTCTTCTACCCATTTTTATGTTGTGATGTTGCTCTTGTATCTTTTCCTCTACTCGTTAATAACCCTTCTATTAAATGCTATCCATCAAGTTAATTTATTTATTTTTAATTAACACACATATGTATAAACTTCTACATTTAATGCACCCACTAAACTCTTTTTCTCACGTACCCATCAAACCCTTTTTCTCTTTCTCCGTGTATTAAACTTCCGCCGTTCCAATAAACATCCGAAAACACGAATCTCAGAATATTATTGGTGTTGTTCTGTTCATTATCTTCTTTCTGATTCAACGCATACTTAAACTTCCGAAAGACTTGACAATAGCAGGGCTTATAACTCCATTTCTCTACTTTGTCGTTCATTACGCATGCAAATGAATGATTTTTGTATTATTATTAGAATCCTAACTGTTAATTTTGTTTTCCTAAGATAGGCACGTGTAAAACAGACTATTCAGACTTGTCTGTGTTTTCCTCCAGAGTCTGATTCTAAATACAATCATCCACGGTAAGTAAACTCTTTTATATAAGAAATGTGTTGCATGTCTCTAAACTCACCTCGTTGTTAGTCCTAACTACTTGCTTTTGACTTTTCTTTCTTTTAGATTTAAGTGGAAATTCATATTTTGTTTTATTTTGACCAATTGTTCGTGGTTTTGTAGCGAAGCATTTGTTCGTTGAAGTCCAAACTTTTTGTATCCAATTGTCACAAATGAGGTTTTTTTTCTTCCATGGATTTCAGTGCCTTCAGTTTTTGCCTTGCTGACTGTAGGAGCTTATATTTGCAACTCTTTCCAATTTATAGCCTTCTGTTTTGCATCACCAAAAATTAGATCTTGTTTTCCTCTTTCTGTTACCACTTCCTCTTTGTTATTTCTTCCTTTTATCCCAACAAAAACTGACCCCCTGTCAACTTTCAAGTTAATGTATGTAGTTGCATGAGGGATTAGGGTTACGTGATTTTTGCAGATATTAGAGGTTTAAACAAGTAAGCTTATTATGATTATGTATTTTTGTATGAACTGAACCATGCATCATTAGCTCCCTGCTAAATGGTTAGGAAACAGTGATATTCATATTTGCTGGAAAATGAGTGAGGAGATTTTGAGTGTACTGTACATTTTGATTTTTTTTCAGATTTGATGATCAAAATGTTATAAGAGGTTGTAGAAATAAATTAAATTATTTCCATATATGATCGTAAGTTCGCTATGTGTTACACAAAAATAATTTGTTATTTTGTACATTCTTTTGATTCCTGAAAATTTGTTTTCCAAGAAAATGCTTATTATTAAGCGAACACCTAAACTTATACGATGTGAGGCACACAAAAAACGCATTACCAGCATTTATATAAAGTTGGTTAACATGTATTTAATGCCTGGAGGCAGTCTAACACAACATGTTATTTTAGTTAATAACATGACGTAAGAATTATATTTTGGAGGTTGCCTAGCTTACGCAAATGTTGAAATAAAGTACATGACTTTACTTGCGACATTACCTCAACCTCAAGGCGAACTGTTACAAATGCTCTGGAATACTATGTCTAACAAGAAGACTTATAACTTGTTGGTGATGACATTTATTAAAGAAATGCGTAGAAGGGAGTTGATTAGGACTTTATATCCTCTGGGTCTTCCAATGGAAATAGTAAGACTTATTGTACATCGAGCTTCGCAAACTGTATCACGCAAACTCGTGAACTCATTTCCAGGTAGGGTTCCTTACTTATAGACTGTTCATAGGTTGTAGTACAAGTAACACAATATGTTATTTTATAAGAACAATGACTTAATATTTATATAATATGATAATTAGGATTCAATTGTTGTATGAATGATGATTGAACACATTTGTGGACTTTTGATTTCATATCCAATTGTGATTAAATTATTTAATCTATGAATGACTAATATGACATTGACGTGTATATATATTCTTTCTTATTGTAAAAACTTAGTGTTTCAAAATGACTACTGTTTCAAAAAATATTATTGCTGAACTCAATAGTAAGCTTATATTCATCTAATCTATATTCCACTTAAACTATTACTCAAACAAGGCTCCCCAATTATGCTACTAAGAAATTTTAATCCAACTGAGGGATTGTTCAATGGAACAAAGCTGATATATAGACAATTAAAAGATCATACAATTTCTGATTATTCTAGAAACGTTTGAATCTTCAAAGTTCAATAAAAAAAAACAAGAAATATTGTTTTTCATTAAATTTTTGAATAAATCAAATTATAAAAGATTAAGTTGTCAAGAAGTATATTACTGTCAATGTGGAGTTCTTTTGTTATAATTCATAGTTATTAGAATATAATAAATTTATTCAATTATTATCGATAATTATTAGTATATAATTAACTATCTTATTTACGAAAGCTTAGTTACTTGATTAAGTTGTCAATATTAATATTTGGTATATATATTACCGTATTTATAATTATTGTATACTTTATATCACTGAAAATTTTTCCATCCTATTATGGTGTGACTTTTCAAGACTAATTGTAGTCACAAGTATAAATTAAAAAAGTTACAACCATGACTATTATTTTTTAATTTCATTTTCTACATTTCAATTTACTTTTAATGTTTCATAATACATAATCCACATTAAATTTTTCATAGGGTTACGTGATTTTTGCAGATATTAGAGGTTTAAACAAGTAAGCTCATTATGATTATGTATTTTTGTATGAACTGAATTACATCGTTAGCTCACTGCTAAATGGTTAGGAAACAGTGATATTCATATTTGCTGGAAAATGAGTGAGGAGATTTTGAGTGTGCTGTACATGTTGATTTTTTTCAGATTTGATGATTAAAATGTTATAAGAGGTTGTAGAAATAACTTAAATTATTTCCATACATGATCGTAAGTTTACTATGTGTTACACAAAAATAATTTGTTATTTTGTACACTCTTTTGATTTCTGAAAATTTGTTTTCCAAGAAAATGCCTATTATTAAGCGAATACCTAAGCTTATACGATGTGAGGCACAGAAAAGACACATTATCAGCATGTATATAAAGTTGGTTAACATGCGTTTAATACCTGGAGGCAGTCTAACACAACATGTTATTTCAGTTAATAACATGATGCAAGAGTTATATTTTGGAGGTTGCCTAGCTTACGCAAATGTTGAAATAAAGTACATGACTTTGCTTACGACATTACTCAACCTCAAGGTGAACTGTTACAAATGCTCTAGAATATTATGTCTAACAAGAAGACTTATAGCTTGTTGGTGATGACATTTGTTAGAATATATTTTATATATTCTTTGTTTGATTTTGGCATTTTAAATTGGACATATAAGAAGTGGATTTTGTGTTTTATTAAAAGTCCAAATAGTTAATGGGATATGGTATCTGCGTGGAATTGTTTTATTAAAAGTCTAAATAGCTAATAAGATATGGTATCTGCGTGGATTCTTTCTGATGAGTTCAACTTATACAATAATTACCTATTTATTTGATTTAGAAAAGGAGTCTATTACTACACGTTCTTGGACAAAACCTAAAGGTGGGTTTTACAGTAAAATAATCTGGTGATGTGAAGTTTAATGTTGCGTGGGTCACAGGGCTGATTGGTTTTTTGGTTATTGTGAGTGTGGGTCACGTGTACAAGTGAGATAGGCTTTTGAGCTGCGCAGATTAGGTTTTGTGAAGCAAAGTTTTATGTCAATTGATTATTGATTTTAGTGAGTTTTGGTGCGTGCGTGAATCATTGACACAATGGAGGTTTCATATGTCTTTGAAATAAACTTTACTAGCTGCGCATAGGTTGTGTGATTAACTTGTCCTTGTATGAACTACGGTGAAGGCGTTTTTGTGGGCACAGCAACCGCACATGTTTGGATTTTATGATATAGTAAAGTTAATCTTCAGTGAAGTGAATTTTGGCTTTTAGATTGAAGAAACATCGTGAGTCATTTTTCGGCGAAGAAAAGGGTGAGCTATGGTGGAGAATTTTAGTTGGGTTATTTTGTGAAGACAAATTCATAAGGAAGTCTTCTTTGTCTTAAGTATTTTTGTTATTTAATTTTCAGTTGATTAAATACTTGAGCTATTTTTATTTATTATTGTTTTGAGTGAAAGTAGTTAGACAAATCTTCTGTTGTGGTTAATACGAGGCGGTCGTATTATTGGGTGTGAAATTTTTTCACGGGAAGTGAGGATGAGGGATAGTGTCGATGGTTGAGTGGTGTCAGCTCAGTAAAGCCTTGAGTAATTCTATTGTATTTTCATAAAAGTTATTAAGCTGGGTGAGGGCCCAGCAGACGTAGGCAAGGTGTGCCGAATTGCGTTATCAAAGTTTCGATGTCTTTATTATTTTACGTCTGTGAGATTTTTTTCTATTGGTGCCAAAGAAATTTATGGATAGTTTGCAAAATAATTAACCCCCTTTAGTTTTTCAATTTATTAAAGAAATGCGTAGAAGGGAGTTGATTAGGACTTTATATCCTCTGGGTCTTCCAATGGAAATAGTAAGACTTATTGTACATCGAGCTTCGCAAACTGTATCACGCAAACTCGTGAACTCATTTCCAGGTAGGGTTCCTTACTTATAGACTGTTCATAGGTTGTAGTACAAGTAACACAATATGTTATTTTATAAGAACAATGACTTAATATTTATATAATATGATAATTAGGATTCAATTGTTGTATGAATGATGATTGAACACATTTGTGGACTTTTGATTTCATATCCAATTGTGATCAAATTATTTACTCTATGAACGACTAATATGACATTAACGTGTATATATATTCTTTCTTATTATAAAAACTTAGTGTTTCAAAATTACTACTGCTTCAAAGAATATTATCGTTGAACTCAATAGTAAGCGTATATTCATCTAATCTGTATTCCACTTAAACTATTACTCAAACAAGGCTTCCCAATTATGCTACTGAGAAATTTTAATCCAACTGAGGGACTGCGCAATAGAACAAAGCTGATATGTAGACAATTAAAAGATCATACAATTTCTGATTATTCTAGAAACTTTTGAATCTTCAAAGTTCGATAAAAAAAAAAACAAGAAATATTATTTTTCATTAAATTTTTGAATAAATCAAATTATAAAAGATTAAGTTGTCAAGCAGTATATTATTGTCAATGTGGAATTCTTTTGTTATAATTCATAGTTATTGAAATATAATAAATTTATTCAATTATTATCGATAATTATTAGTATATAATTAACTATCTTATTTACGAAAGCTTAGCTACTTGATTAAGTTGTCAATATTAATATTTGGTATATATATTACCGTATTTATAATTATTGTATACTTTATATCACTGAAAAATTTTCCATCCTATTATGGTGTGACTTTTCAAGACTAATTGTAGTAACAGATATATATTAAAAAAGTCACAACCGTGACTACTATTTTTTAATTTCATTTTTTACATTTCAATTTACTTTTAATGTTTCATAATGCATAATCCACGTTAAATTTTTCACTTTTTATCTTCTTACTTATGTATTTTTAATATTTCAACATTTAAAATGTTCCAACCTTATTTTAATTATTCATTTTTAATATTTGAAATTTTATATTTTTAATATTTCTATCATAATTTCTTTCTTAATATACATCTAAAAATTTTAATGCTCATAATTTTATGCCAAATTTTAATTTTCACAATATTCATTTATACATTAAATAATATTAAATTATATCAAATGTTATGAATTTTGGTGGAGAAGTAGAGCAATATCTTACGAGTCCAATGGTTCAAGAACCAAGTCATTTTGAGGTCGGAAGAAGAAGATGTTGCCAAAAACTCATTGGATGTTCATCAGCCTCTCAGCATTCCAAACTCGCGATCGTGCACACCCTTCAAAGTCGCGATCGTGCTTTTCACTTAAAACCTTCAAAGTCGCTATCGTGCATTTGCATGATAGCGACTTTCACTTTTAAGCCTTAAAAGTCGCTCTCGTGCATTGTGCATTTGCACGATAGCGACTTTCATGTGAAAGTCTGAATTTCCTTAGTTGTATATCTAATTTCAAACTGTCATAACTTTTGATCCAAAACTTCAAAAATTGCAAACTTTATATCAATAAAAAGCTAAAAGAAAGATCTACAATTTTCATGAAGACAATTTTGTCAAAATTTATCTAGGCCAGTATAGTTTATTCATGGAAGTTTCAGATGAAAAATTTAACTCCCTTAACAATTTATTCCTATTAACCTCTCAGATGACTTCCATTCACTAAAATCCAACGCCTTTAATTTTTATTTCTAGTCTTTTTATTTCATTTCATTCAACTCATTCACTATAATTTATATATGTGTGTAGTTAATTAGAAGAACAAAAAAAAGAAATAAAGAAGATGTTACGGTGAGTCACACCCGTGAAAGTGTCATGGGTGTGACATCTTAAGTCACAAAATGCCTTAGACAAAAAGAAGAACTCACTCATCATGTGGCTTATTCACACCCATACTAACCATGCAGCTTACCCGACCTAGAAGCTTTCACTGAGAAGACGCCATTCCAGATCTGGGTGAAAGCTTTTACTATAAACCCATGATGGGACGGGGAGTTTAGTTGCAAGAAATAGTTGAGAAGCTCTTTTCAGTCTTATTTTGAGTATATCTCACTCTCCAGTATCATTTGCAACATCGAGTGCCTGAAATCCAGATAAGGGTCGTCGGAGTCTTTCTCTACTGCAACGCTCTCACCGCCAACATGTAACATCCCGTCCCTATATTTAAGGTTAGAATTTAGATTTCAATAATGGAAAAAAAAATAGCAATGTAAGAGTTAGAAAATTTTGTTGTTCATGCTCATGCATAATGTTAGCATACATGCTTTTGAACTTGAATTTCTGTATACATGAAAATAATTGTACATGCACTCATTGACATTTCGGGCAAAATTGAATTGTAATGGGATATGTGGAAAATTATGGTTACAGTAATAAAATAATTTTAGATGGTGGATTGAGAAATTAGAATGGTCTACAACTGTATTAAATGAATTTTTGGATAGTGAATGATAAAAATTTACGTAAGTGGAATGAAGAAGAGAAGCTGGAAAGGTTAGCACTACTATGAAACTTCTTGGATTAAACTGTATTGATTTAGGCCGTTTTTGATAAAATTGTCTTCTTGAAAATGGTATATCTTTCTTCTAACTTTCCATTGATATAAAGTTTGCAATTTTTGAACTTCTGAATCAAAAGATATGGAAGTTGGAAGTTGGGTATGTGACATTGGATTTTTTTAAAGAGTGAATGTCACTATCATGCATGTTTAAAGAACGGAAGTCGCTATCGTGCAAATGCAGGATAGCCACATTGAAAGTTTATGAGTGACTGTCGCTATCGTGCAAATGCATGATAGCGACTTTGGAGGTTCAAGGATTTGAAGGTTGATAACAGGTAAATATACGACGAGTTTTCTTGAATTTATTTTTGATCTTTATATCCGAGAGGAGTTGTAAAATGTTTGTGGATGGAATATATATATATATATATATATATATATATATATATAATAGATATAGATATAGATAATATGTTCTGGTTTGAATATGTGGAAGTTTACATAAGTTGATGAAGAAATGCACGTACTTTGTTCTGGGTAAAAGTTGACATACTGTTCATGCATGTAATTGTGAAGTATTTTTAGAGACAATTTTACATGGTCTGAAATGAGTTTAATGCTTTTATATGAAAATGTTGATGAGGTCGTGAAATAGAGTTAACAAAATGATAAGTTTTTGATGAAATGAAACATTTTGGAAAATGAAAACACAACAGAGAGGGAGAGCTTGAAGTTTCGGTTTTGATAGTTATTATTTTATGAACTTGTACTTGATTAATTTTGAACTGGAAAAATGAGTTAAATGAAGTTAAAGAATAGATTAAAAAATGAAAGAATAAGCATTGGATGAAAATATGATAATTTGAAGATTTACAGTAGAGAGAGAGGAAGAATATGAGCTTTGAATTTTTGGTGTTTGTTTGATTAAAATTGATTCTGATTTGTTTAAAGAGTGATTTGGAGTATGAAATGCTGAAAAGATTTGTTGGGAAGAATTGTAAAGTCTGAAAATGAAAGAAACTGGGAAAGAAATATGGAGGAAATAAGGTAGAAGTGATAGAGTAAGCACAAGAGATGAATTAAGATGAAAATGATGTTGAAGTGCGCTGGACATGTACAAATGCAGTGTTTTCACTGAACATGCATCTGTATTTTTTCCATATCTTAGTCTATAGACATCCAAATGGGATGATTTTAAGTTCATATTACATTACAGACATATGGCTATATTTTTTATGAAGGAATCAAAATTGAGTTTTGTCTCTAAGAGTTTCAAAAATTAGCTCGAAGTTGAGTTTGTGGATTCTATGGTTTGCAATAGTCTATAGTGGTTTTGGCATAAATTGCAGAATATCGAACCAAATTGCATGAAACTGGTTTCTTTTGAAATTTAATATATAAAGGAATAATTGTTTAGAAGAAAGTTTGGCCTAAATCCTTCTTTTTCATTGTCAAAAGGATCGGGTAAAAGTAACCCGAAATTCTGCTTTGGAAGGAGCTGGAGAAAATGGAAGAGAGGAAGAAGATGCAATTTGTAGTTGAGTAGAAGTCGCCGTTGTGCTTAAACATGACAGTGACATTGCCTGGTGGGTTGGGAAGTCACCCTCCTGCTTAAATTGGTTGGAAAGTACTGTTGTGCTTAAGCACGACAGTAACTTTGATGGTTTGACCAAAGAGTTGACTTACCAGAATAGCCTTCCTTCTTTTGATTATAACTTCTTCTCCCGACCTCCAAATGACATAGGACTTGAACCATTAGACTCGTAAGACATTGCTCTACCTCTCAACCAAAATTTATAACAATCTGAGAACAATTGAGAGAGTTTGAGTGGAAAACATGGGACAGGTCTGACAGTGTATATTCTTCAACATTTTTGTCTTTATCTGTCACACCCATCATTTATTCTCATGGGTGTGACTCCTGCAAGGGCGTAATTTTCACTCTCACGCCCGTGAGTGGCAATTGTTGGACCAGCCATTTTAATTGTCTTGTCATGCTACAGTGCTCTCTAATGGTTGCTGAACATTTTGCAGCTGAACCATCTTGCTTCCTTCGGTAATAACTTCTACTCTAGACCTCCAAATGATTTTATTCATGAGCCATTAGATTGCTAAGACATTGTTTTACTTCCCCACAAAAATTGGTAGCATTCTAAATTGAGTGGAAAAAGATTGATTGAATGAAATTGAGGGAATCTGTTGGAATAGTGAACTGGTGTGGTTTTACTAAACACACTTCAGTATTTTGATTATATCTAGATCTGTAGGATTTCAAATGAGATGATTTTTAATTTGGAGTAAACTAGAGAAATAGTACTACAAAGCATCTGAAGAAGTTGAATTGTGATTCAGTCTCTAAGATGTTCAATTTTTGGATGGAAGTTGTGTATAGTATACTGTTTTAGACAAGAGCAGTCCAAAAATGTTTGAAGTATCTCTTTCAAATCACTGAACCAACTTGAATGATTTTAGTGTCAATGAAGACATAAGACATAGGGGAATATGTTTCTAGAAGAAAGTGTGACAAAATAACTTTACTATCGGGTCTAAAAGAACATGCAAAGTTGATCCAAAATGTTGTGGGTATGGGAAAAATCTGAAAATGATTTAATGGGTTATAACTTGTGATTGCACTGGTATTATTGAGTTTTAAACTTAAATATAAATTATACTTAAGTAAGTACTTCAAACTTTCATAACTTTTGATCCAGAAATTCAAAAATTGCAAACTTTATATCAATAAAAAGCTAAAAGAAAGATCTACAACTTTCACGAAGACAATTTTGTCAAATGAAAGTCTGAATTTCCTTAGTTGCATATCCAACTTCAAACTTCCATAACTTTTGATCCAGAATTCCAAAAATTGTAAACTTTATATCAATAAAAAGCTAAAAGAAAGATCTATAAGTTTCATGAAGACAATTTGTCAAATGAAAATCTGAATTTCCTTAGTTATATAACCAACTTCAAACTTCCATAACTTTTGATCCAAAACTCCAAATATTGCAAGCTTTATATTAATAAAAAACTAAAAGAAAGATCTACAATTTTCATGAAGATAATTTTGTCAAAATCTATCTAAATCAATAAAGTTTATTCATGGAAGTTTCAGATAAAAAATTTAACTCCCTTAACAATTTATTCCTAATAACCTCTCAGATGACTTCCATTCACTAAAATCCAGCTCCTTTAATTTTTATTTCTAGTCTTTCTATTCCATTTCATTCAACTCATTCACTATAACCACGAGTAGGGGCGGATCCAAAAATTTTTTTGAGTAGGGGCAAAATTTTAATAAAGACAAAATTTTATTTTCAATGGGGGAAATATTTTAATGAGAGTAAAAAAAATTTTATGGGGGCAAAACTTAAAATAATAATTTTTTAATAAGAAATTTGTTGAAGGCAGTGGGGGCAAGTCCCTGACCACGAGTCTCAACATATCTCGTTGCAATTCAATATAACCGGAATGTCAATGAGTGTATGATCAATTATTTTCATGTGTGCAAAAATTCAAATCCATATGCATGTATGCTGACATTTTGCTAAGTATGAAATGCAAATTTCTCTAACTCTAAACCTTCAAATAAAATGAACGCAGTCTACATATATACATATAAACTAACAACTATTAATTATATAAAAATTAATTAATTTACTATAATTAATTCTTTAACAATTATTTAAGCATTTTGAAATAATAGGACAAAAAAATATTCAGTGATATAAACTATATAATAATTAATAATAATTAAAAAATTATACAGTAATATATATACCAAATATTAATACTTACTAATTAATAAAGTAACTATATTTTAATAAATGAAATAATTAATTATATATCAATAATTATTAATAATGATTGAATTAATTTATTATATTCTAGTTATTGTTAATTATATCAAATTTAATTATTTAACAATCATTTAAGTATATTTAAATAGTACGAATTGTTTATTATTATTCATTATTTAACACTAAACATGTATAATAGCATTATTATATATATATAGTATATATAATTTATTTTTGAGTTAGAAAAAAAACATTGATAATGTGTATAGGGAGAGTCCAAAAAATCATGAAAAGTTGATATGTATATACTCTATTTTCATGATTTTTATGTAAAATTTTGGATGTTTTTAGAAATAAACAAAAACGAGTTTAGTTATTTATGTTATTGTAGTTATATTTTTGTTATTGATAATAATTAAATATTACTAAAATTTAAAATTAAAATTTAATTAATTAATTAATTGTATTTTTATGATAAACTATATTTTATTGAAAATGAGGGTTGATAGGAAAATTAGAATTTGAAATTTAGTTGACTTGTCAGATAATCAAACGTTAACAGGAATGTCGTCATATTTTCTCGAGCTCCTCAAGTTTTAAATTTTCTCAAGCTCCTCAAGTTTTTTTTTTTGGGTATATCGGAAAGTTAAAAAGCAAACACTAAAATAAAGAAACAAGAGAAATCATTCTCTCGAGTACTGCATCTTTCCATGCAATTATTGCAAAGATTTGTGTAAGATAAATCCAACCTTATTACTTATTATGTAATATTGCATCTCACAATCAACGGCGTACTTATTTATTGTATGCGTCTCTCTGTGTTTTTATGAAAGTCCAGATTTTGGGTCTATAAGTTTTACTGTTTAGTCAAGTAAAGACAACCAAAATTTATGACTGATCGCGATGTTCGCCCATAACCTCCAAGGTCGCAATGCATGATAGCGACTTTCATGCGAAAGTCTTGCTTCTCAATTCTGGGTGCACCTTTTCTAGGGGAAGAATTTACAATATCCTCTTTTGTCTCAAAGAAAAAAATCAGTTGTGTGCTTCAAAGAACCTTGTAAATTAGTCATCTGATACATATCAAGTGCAGAAGCCCCATATACACATCGAAGATGCAAATTTGAAAATAATACAAATATATATTATCCTAGAAAGTAAGAAGAATGATAAACCACAGCTTTAAGCAACAGTATTTAACGGCTTACAATATATTGGGCAAAAAATCTCCTTTGAACTTTTTAATATTGTCAACAAATGCAGATGCAAAACAATTAATAAGAAAACAAATAAATAAATACATATAAGATTCACATAAAGATTTACTATCCTAGAAAGAAGCAAGAATGATAAACTACAGCTTTAAGCAACAATATTTGACAACTTACAATATATTGGGAAAAAATCTCCTTTGGGAAGACTGAATTTCTTAATATTGTCAGCACAAATGCAAAACAATTCATCAGAAAACAAATAAATGAATACATATAAAATTCACATTGTTACAAAATCAAATGTCAACAGAAACAAACAGCAAATATTTTCTAACCGCCAGCAGAAAACATATACGTATGCCTTTGACTGACAGCAAGGCCTGCAAAAAGAATTATACTAACTGCTTAATTCTTGAAAAATAAGATTAGTCACATGCAATTGCAGTAACACAGAAGAGAACAAAGAATTAACTACATCCTACTTGTTCAATGTGTCTTGTTAATGTCAGCCTTAACCTTGCAGAAGTAACATCCCAGATCTGGTCAACCAAACTCAAGAAGAAAATAACACTTTTAACATATCGTTCCACTGATTGTTTTGAGAATTGTGAAGCTGTTTGATGAAATAATAGCCAAACCAGAAACAATAAGTGTAAATAATCATAATGAAACCTATAGATTTTTTATCTCAACCATTTTCCATTAATACAACTCGAAAGGATTTTATTAAAGAAGACTGCATTGAAGCTATTTTGACTTCCACATCATCACCATCATATGTCGCACAATTAATTGAATATATTGCCAATGGAGAGAACCCCTTTTGAATACAAACACCACAAAAACTTGTGAAGAGAAAAATCTCAAGAAAAGAAAAATAAGGAACAAGATTTGGTAAAGATGAACCAACGCATACCTTAGGAGGCCACAGCAATTGAGTCCTTAGCTTGGCTATCCTGGCGTTCAGCTGACCAAGATGGTACTTTGCATAAAAACTTTGGAATTAAATAAACTTCACAGAAGCAACGTATTCAACAATGCTATCAATCAAGAACTAAAGATAAAGGGAAACAAATCATCTACGCACATATATAACGGCACACTACAGATATAATACCTGTGGCTTTATTTTCTGAATTCGGGCCATCTCAGCTTCAATTTCTTTAATGTTTTCAATAATCCCCATATTTTCTCCAATTGACTAAAACCATCAAAAGAGAAAAACAGACAGAAAGATTTAGTCTTTAACAATAATCAACATGCCTTTTTCATTGTCAACAAAAACATATGCAAGTCGACATTGTTAAGAGGACTTACAAACTCAGGAAAATTAGATTGAAGCAACATATTCAACAACGTTATCAATCAAGAACTAAAGATAAACGGAAACAAATAATCTACGCACATATATAACGACGCACTACAAATATAATACCTGTGGCTTTATTTTTCTGGGTTCGGGCCATCTCAGCCTCAATTTGTTTAATCTTCTCAATAATCCCCATATTTTCTCCGGCTGACTAAAACCATCAAAAGGAAAAAAAACACATAGAAAGATTCAGTCATTAACAGTAATCAACATGCCTTTTTCATTTTCAACAAAAACAAATGCAAGTCGACATTGTTAATGGGACATACAAACTCAGGAAAATTAGATTGACGCATGATATTCAATAACGTTATCAATAGGAGGAGAGAGAAAGAGAAAGATTCAATCTTTAACATATTCAACAACGTTATCAATCAAGAACTAAAGATAAACGGAAACAAATAATCTACGCACATATATAACGGCGCACTACAAATATAATACCTGTAGCTTTATTTTTCTGGGTTCGGGCCATCTCAGCCTCAATTTGTTTAATCTTCTCAATAATCCCCATATTTTCTCCAGCTGACTAAAACCATCAAAAGGACAAAAAACAGATAGAAAGATTCAGTCTTTAACAGTAATCAACATGCCTTTTTCATTGTCAACAAAAACAAATGCAAGTCGACATTGTTAATGGGACATATAAACTCAGGAAAATTAGATTGAAGCATGATATTCAATAACGCTATCAATAGGACGAGAGAGAGAGAGAAAGATTCAGTCTTTAACAATAATCAACATGCCTTTTTCATTGTCGACCAAAACAAATGCAAGTTGGACCAACACATACCTTAGGAGGCTCCAGCAGTTGAGTCCTCAGCTTATCGTTAAACTAAGAGTTGTCACCTGAGACGAAGTCGGAGGAGGAGAGAGAACAACAACGTTATCAATCAAGAACTAAAGATAAACGGAAACAAATAATCTACTCACATATTTAACGACGCACTACAAATATAATACTTGTGGCTTTATTTTCCTGGGTTCGGGCTATAGCTTTGAGCTGCCTTTTGTGGCCTTAGATTCCCATAAGTCATCAGAAAAAGGTGAGGAAATGTTGATCCAAAATAAGCTCCGTCAATATCTGTTTTTGTTAATGTATGCAAACAGTAGGTAGACCGTTATAGATGTGCTATCAATTTCTAATTGAAACATGACCCAACTTCTGTGTCACTCGCATCATGAGCATAATGGTAGCTCAACTATCAGATTTGAATTTGATTTGGATATTGGTGAAGTAAATATAGAAACTTGAATAAAAGGAATATTCGAAAAAAGATTGCATAATTCCAGCAGATGTAACCCTATGCAAACTTATTTTGGAAGAGGAAAGATCAAATGACTAAAAATTATTGATGAAATGGAAGGATACTGCCCTAATACTTGGATCGTGGATAATATATGTCCTCACATTTAGGACAGTAGATTTTAACAGTACTTGAACGAGGAATAACTGATTGACCAACTGGAAGGCAAGGTTGTCCATAGCAGTAAACTCGTGGACATCTCCCAAAATCATAATTTTTATACTTCTCTAACTGTAGGAGTTTCCAAGAAAACATGGAATCAATCATCGAAGGCATAAAATAAACAAATTCCAGAAAACAATTTATTACATATATTTACCATTGCAGACATCCCCTTGCTAGTCAGTACATATCACACGTGTATGACACCATACAGCATCTCGGCTGCAGATTCTACCAACTCATTTTGCTCTTCGGTGAACATATCACCTAGCAATGAGCAAAACCAAAGAAGCTCTCGTGGCAAGATTCGTTGTAGATATGCTCTCAACATAACAAATCAACTTTACAATTAAAACCTCAGGTACCCTAAAAACGCTTACCGTGAGAAGATTCAACGTCCAGAATTAGATCCAGTGCATAATCATAATATGGAACTTGACTGCTCAATCCACAGAGATTGAAATCGTCTTGGATGTAGTCATCATCAACTTTACAGAAAAACTCATTTCCTCCCAAATTGCAGAATCATGAAATCCATGATGTGTCATCTCCATCAGAACCACTAACATCTGATTCTTCACTGTCAGTTTCAAATTCTCCTGCAGCTTGTTCAATTATGCCAGAATCAGTAGGTAACATATACACACTAATGAACTTGTCAATTGCATTTCAAAGAAGGTGAAACCAAAAAACAACTCATAGGTTGAGGACAATGCTTTGAATGCTCCAAGGAAGGTAAATTTTATAACCAAAATTATAAACTGCAAAGGTATACAGCGTTGATAGCTCATGATCCCTGTTCCCACTCCTAAACCAACAGAAGAAACCAATTTATATAAATGTAGAATGAAAAACAAAAACAAAACCAAAACCAAAACAACAGTTCACAAAGCCAAAATCATGTGATAAAAAACATAACTCGTTCAAGAGCTAGTTGATACCAGAAAAGCAGAACAAATCTTGCGTAAATTACACAATTCCTAAAGCAAGATTTTCACATTCATCAGCCAACATTCTTACTTAATAAAAATAGAAAGATGAAAAAAATAGACAAAAAAGGGGCAGGGTATTCATCGAACGAAGCAAAAACTCATATCCCAAAACACCTAAAACAACGAAAAGCAAGAGGTCCACCAATCATTCACGGTAGACCTCCAAAGAAGCAAATGCAGAGTGAGCAAAATATCGAAAAAATGAGAACAACTAACCATTAGAAGATTTATTCTTCGAGAGAGAAGCCGATACTTTCTCCAGCTGACTAAAACCATCAAAAGGAAAAAACAGATAGAAAGATTCAATCTTTAACAGTAATCAACATGCCTTTTTCATTGTCAACAAAAACAGATGCAAGTCGACATTGTTAATGGGACATACAAACTCAGGAAAATTAGATTGAAGCATGATATTCAATAACGTTATCAATAGGAGGAGAGAGAAAGAGAAAGATTCAGCCTTTAACAATAATCAACATGCCGTAGTTGAGTCCTCAGCTTATCATTAAACTGAGAGTCGTCACCTGAGACGAAGCCGGAGGAGGAGGAGAGAGAAAGAGATGAATGCTTGTTGAAGAGTAAAGAGCTCTATTAGTGCGCAGAGATAGAACATTCGAGAGTCTGGGTTGAAGAGTAATAATAATAATAATAATAAAGAATAGCAAAGGTTGTGCGACCGTCAAATGAAACGGACGAACAGGATGAATTGCGCGGTTGTCCATTCCGTTCCCCTTAGTATAATATACTTAATGAAGGCTTGAATGCTCTCTTATATCGGCCGACAGTTATCTTGTTAGTAACAATGCAAGTTAATTAAAAGAGTTAAAATCAGTAAACAAGTCATTCTTTCCGTCCCTATTAACATCTCCTAGCAAGTTTGTGTCGGTGTCTACATGATTACTTTTGCACTTCATGTGGCATGATTGAAAGAAATTTTAAGAGTGTCTTTGGACCAACTAAAAGCGTATCACTGAATAGATAAAAGATACTAAAAATATAAAATTTTTGTATATATATATTAAAACAAACTTCAACTAAAAAAGTATGACTGATTAAGTGTACAATATTAAAAGTATGAAAATTTTGTATATATACTAACCGAAAGAATTGCTATTGATAGTTGAAATTTTCTTTTCTCATTTTTTCTTCTTTTCTTCTATCTTGCTTGATTTACAAAAATGGGTCATCGATAAATGGAGGCTGAAGGTGTCCAAGAATTCTCCTGCACGATTTGTCAGAGAGATAGGACATTAAACAAAAATGGACTGAAAGATCACTACATCACATCTCACAAAGGTTAGAAGTTTAAAGTTTTTTGTCAATTATGTGGAATGAGTTGTACAAATCAAAACAACGTACAACAACATATAAGCGAATTTCATTCCAAGTAAAAATTAAAATTGAATTATTTATTTATTATATTAATTAATATGTTTAATTCTTTTTGTTTTGTTTTGTTATAGGCGTGTTGTAAGTGACTCATCAGAGGAAGAAAATGGTAGGAATAACTCATGAGAAGCTACTATTCAGATGGATGTGGATAAGTTTTATGTTAAGTACTTCTTTAATATTAATATTTTCTCTATCTTCGAAATGTACTGTTGCTTTTCGAAATATTAGTAACTTATTTTCAAAAAAGTTACTAATATTTCAAAAAGCAACAGTACATTTCGAAGATAAAGAAAATATTAAATATTAAATAAGTACTTAATATAAAACCCATCCACATCTATTTGAATAGTAGCTTCTCATGAATTATTTACACCATTTTCTTCCTCCGATAAGTCACTTACAACACGTCTATAACAAAACAAAAAGAATTAAACATATTGATTAATAGAATAAATAAATAATTCAATTTTAATTTTTACCTGGAATAAAATTCGCTTATATGTTGTTGTACGCTGTTTTGATTTGTACAATTCATTCTACATAATTGACAAAAAAGCCTTAAACTTCTAACCGTTGTAAGATGCGATGTAGTGATCTTTCAGTCCATTTTTGCTGAACGTCTTATCTCTCTGGCAAACCGTGCAGGAGAATTCTTGTACACCTTCAGTCTCCATTTCTCGATGACCTAAATCAAGCAAGATAGAAGAAAAGAAGACAAAATGAGAAAAGAAAATTTCAACTATCAATAGCAATTCTTTTAATTAGTATATATGCAAAATTTTCATATTTTTAATATTGTACACCTAATCAGTCATATTTTTTAGTTGAAGTTTGTTTTAATATATATATATATATATAATTTTATACTTTTAGTATCATTCACCTACTTGGTCATATTCTTTTAGTTGGTCCAAAAACACTTAAAATTGCTTTTGCATAGTGTGCCATAAAATCTAGCTCCATCATGAGACATTAATCTTGAATATTACCTAGCAAAGTAGTTCAAAATTATTCAATAGATTCTCCACCCAGTTCCCTTATAACCAGCTTCAAAATTTCAATAATCTGCAATAAAAGGTTGGAAAATCCTTGATAAGTAAGGAACCCAGAAAAAGAAATTCTCTTACAAAGATATCACCGTTGGAAAACCACGCAAAATTTAACTCTCTAGAAACATACATAAAACACTATTATTTCTATATTCAACAAGCTTGGGATCTTCAATAAGTTGTCCACAAACATGAGAAGATTCAAAAATATATTCCTAATTAGTACACAGATTATTTTCTATAGATTCATAACAAAAATAAAATTTTAAAAAGAGTTTGAAGAAAATAATAAATAAATATGAGACAACACTGTATCGAGAAAAAGAAAAAGAAGAACAAAACATTCACTAGAGCTACACACCTTGTACCCACCCACTTCCTAATTAAAGATGGCAATGGACTCGATCAATATTAATTAGTTACTAATTAATCTAAACGAACTCCATTTCTTATTTCCTTTCCTTTCTTGGATACTAGTACCATATTTTTCCAAACCAGATAATGTTGGTATATTAACGACTAAGGAGAAGTATTCAATTTCCTTTAGTAAGTGTTACTACTTCAACAGTTTTGGGAGGGCATTTATTTTCTTGTATGTGATATACGTTATAAAAGAAAACTTCTAATGTGACACAATTCACTGAGCTGACGTTATCACTTTTCGACCACATATAAGATTAATGTCCTAATATACATATCTCAGCAGAAAATGAGCATGAACAGACTATAAAAGCAACAACGAATGATATGATTACAAAGCTGCAATATTACCTTCTGCCTCTGTGTATCTAAAGAAATCCTGGACGGAGAACAGCTTTTTCTTGTCCGGATGGTCTTTTGAAGATCGCTCAAGCTGTGGCACGAGCTCAATTAACTCTGTTAATGAAACAGTAGATAAAGTGGATGTCAATTGCTCAACATTAGGCAGCGGAATGTTAAGAATACCACTTGCCACCTTTTGAGGTAAACTACCCACTGTTTCCCTCACTGCTGTCAGTATTTGCGCCATTATCGCCCTCTTCATCAGCTGAAGAAGGAGATACTCCAGCTAAACTTGAGGGTACACCTCCTACTCTAGCAAACATCAAATTCCCAAAAAACTCATTCACATCCGCCTTTCTATTTTCCCAAATACTCATGACTTTCTTTGGATGATCAAAGTGGGATGAAAGAAGCTGTGGCCTAGAATAATCACTGTTAGAACTGTCATCAGTTTCTTGGAAATTCGGATTAATGTTTGATAAGACTGTGAACCAATTGGTCAAACACAGAACAGCACTCAAGTGGCACCTTTTTCCTTTCTTTGTCATCCCCATCCTCCCCACTCTCGGTTCCTTTAACAGATTCATCCTTTTAACTCCCTTCGCTTTGATTCAAACAAAGTTTTCAACTTTGGCCCCGATTTGAAAAATGGCAAATACTCTTTTCCATCATCACTTACTTTCTGGCACCGTTTCTTGCTACATTTAAAAGGAGTAGGAAAAGCCTGAATCAACCCATTAACCAACAAAGACCAATTCACTGCAAATTATGCAAGACTCACCCTCCTTCCCCAATTCCTGATCTTTTAAACCTTTCTTTGATGCCCCAGTTCTTTTATTATCAACCCCATTTTCCAAGCT
>JAOTAX010000196.1:2085895-2102214 GCA_025629825.1 Erythroxylum guanchezii | reverse complement strand
ACAAAGATGGAGGAGTCAGACGAGAGGGTTAAAAAAGAAAAAAGAGACAGAGGAGGGGGGGGGGGACGGGGACGGGGACGGGAACGCGGAGACAAGAAGCAAACACTCATGGAGACATGATTTTTCTGTCTTGTCTACTGTCCCCGGGGACGGGGACACTAACCAAACGCTACGTAATTGAATAAATTGTCGCAATCTTTAAGGATTATGTATAACATTTTATCATTAATGATTTTTTCTATTATTAAGTAGCCAAAAATTCCACTTGTAATGAACACATCAATGAATTTGTTATAAGTTACATACGTTATAAAATTATTTATACATATATATTTATGTAATAATTATAGTAACATATTTTTGTGTAAGTTTTACACATACTGATAATATATATTCAGTATGTGTAATTTGCAGGTTACTACGTCAATTCGAAGATTTACCCAGTACGCATTTAAAAGATAATAGCTGCAGATTCTTCCATTTCTTTAAAAAAAATCTTTGTAAAAACGAATAATTTTTAAATATTTTGTTCTTGCTTTCTTCGTAGGTATTTTGGTATAAATTTCGTCTCAAAACATTGTTGCATGCGTCCTCACACACTTTTCTAATATTATCATAATCAAACTTCCTCACACACTTAAGAGGTGGTTTGATTCTGAATTGAAGTTTGGTTATTTTCAAGTCAAGTGATTCGATTTTGTTAAGTATAACTTAAAACAATGTCGTTTTAATTTATTTTAAAAATAATTGTATTTTAATGTTAAATTTCTTAAATTTAAAGATCAAAAAATATCGCTTAAAAAATAAAAGAAAAAGAATATTATTTGAAAAGAGAGTTTAAGTTAATTAAATTAAATTTGAGATGATCTTTCAATTATGAACTTAACCTAAAATTTGATCAACTTATACATCAATTGTTAATTTTAGATCGGACTAAATTAAATTCAATCTACCAACTTTGAATAATTTCTTGTCAATCTTCTTAGTAGGCATATACATAGTAAAAATTAGGACATATTTAAACCACATACTTAGATTTTCTTTGCAATTCCCCAAGAGCTCCTATAAGATTATCTTTTAGACAATATAATCGATTCTAATGGTTATGATGCACTCATCTTTTATAATATTTTTTCCAATTAAACATTTTAGTGAAGGAAGCTTTTGTTATGTGTACGTGTCCCTCAAAATTATTTAAATGAAAATTGCTAGGATTTGAATTCGATCATATGAGAACTTCCATATGGAAAGTCTCAGTCTTTTAAAATAAATTGAAAAAAATTAGATAGAAAAATCTTCCTTCAAATTTTATATATTCAAGAATTATTTTTAATTAATTTAGAATCATATGAGTTTTTTAAATGGGAAATAAGAGTTTTATGTCTTTTATAAAAAGGATATGAGGTTAATTTTTTTATTGGAGGCTTCAAATTTATTATTATGGTCAAAAATGTTTATAATTTGGTTAATATGGTAAAATTTAACATTCATGCTTATTAAATCATCATCATATACAATTTTAAGATGACAAATGTAAAATAAAGGTTAAATACATTAAAAATTTTGGTAATTTTTGTTTTTTGTAATTTTAATTATTATATTTTAAAATACTTATTCCTGTGAAATTATTTGGTTATCACATAAGTTAATTTGTTATATTTAATTTATTTGTGTTAATTTTAAGGTATAAATAAACAAAAATTAATAAAATGTCAAAAATAATTGTGTGACATTTAAATAATATCATAAATAACTTTTAAAATATAAAATTATAGTAAAAAGAATTGGAATCTAAAAAATTACATGATAAGTAAACAATATCACAAATAATTTTCAAAACAAAAATAACAATAAAAAATTGGGAGTATAGTGTAATTAATCTTATTTTTATAAATGTTACAATTAAATAACCTGAATGATTCTTTTTTTATTTTTGAATATAAGGGACGTAATAACAAGAAAACTAGCGCTGTTGGCGGAGATATGTCACGCCGTGCGCATCGCGGTGTAGAAGCTCCTGGAGGAACTCTGGAAGGTCCTGAAGAAGGTGCAAGCCCGGTCGTAAAACCCGTGCAAAACTCGCCAGTTGATCGGCACACTGATTAGCCTCCCTAAAGACATGTTGCAGGTGGACCTCCCGATCGCGGTGAATCAAATCTCGAATACCTGCAATCAAGAAAACCCCGTCAATTATAGGTCCGTGAGAAGCCGGGAGGATGTTAATGACCTGAATGATTCTTTTACCAACTCAATACCAATACCCATTTTTTCAAGGAGATGATTGTCAGAAAGGAAATTGAAAAGAAGACATAACAAAGATACCGATAATAATTTAGTAAAAATATTGTTGATATGTAAAACTTGAAGAGGTTTTATAGTATGTAACCTTATTCTTAACTGTTAGAAAAAAAATAAGATGATCCAAGAAAGGAAGACTATTCTTTCTTATTCCTTCCACCTGTTACATCAATTTATTACTCGTAAAAATTATTGATTGAAGGCTAAAAGGATAATTTAGTCCCTAACATTTACACTGAAATCTAAATTGAACCATAATTTCGAAGCATTTGAAATGAATCCTAATAATTGAAACTTGTTCGAAACGAGCCTTAACATTTAGAAAATGTACAAAACAGCCTCTCACTAAAGCAAAAAATTAACTTAAGCCTGCGAAAGTTAAATGACACGGTACAATTTTGTTTATGTTGATGTGGCACTTGGGAGGCTTAAGCCTCTCAAATGCTCTTCAAAAAAAAAAAACTAAGCCTCCCAAATGCAGTATTTAACTTCCCATAGGACCCACGTCTATTTAAACACTGCGTTTGGGAGGTTGAGTAGCCAATGCTCACGTCTACAATCCAAGGACCGTAGGAGGTGGTGGTGTCGACCGTTGGTGGTGCGGCAGTTACGTTTATGCCCTGGGAAGTCCGGACTGCTTGGGCTGGTGAAGGCGCCGTCTCTGCTGTGTTTTCTCCTGATGTTGGGCGGTCGGTGGTGTCACGTTTTCGGAGAGGGCAGGCTGATGGGTCATGCCCGACCCTTCCACAGGAATAACACAGTTGTGGTAAGCCCTCATAAGTCACCTGGAAAGCTTCGCCTTCGACCTCAATGCTGGTGCGCAATGGAGCAGTGAGATCAATGTCAACGGCTATGCGTGCGTACCTCCCCCGCTGGACTTGGAATGTGGCCTCATCGACTTTAACCATGTTGCCCACAAGGTTGCCTAAGGCAGCGAGAATCTCTGGGTGATAATGCGCGATGGGTAGATCCAGGAGGCGAATCCACACGACCGCGAGAGAAAGCTGGCCGTGCGTTGAGCGGAATGACGACGTCCATCGTTGCACAGATAAAACCTGCCCAAAGATGATCCAAGGGCCAGCAGTTAACGCATGCAAATAATCAGCTTCCTCCCTGAAATGCACAAGGAAAAAATCATGCTCTATATCCACTAGTTTGATCGGTCCTCGAGGGTGCCACAAGCTTCTCAATCTGGAGTTAAGCGTCTGGAAAGCCGATCCTGCGTCCCAGAAGCATGATGACAACAGTCAGCTTCCATTGATCATGCAACTTAGTTTTAAAGTTTTGTGATAGTTGGATGCCGTCCCCCCGCTCACCAGTCAGCTTCACAATATCATCGTCTTCAATCTCGATTAGGTCGTCGGCAGTCCACACGTTGTCAGCCGCGGTTTGGACTTCCACCGTGTCTCCAGTTACCGCAGCGCTGTAAGACGGCTTCGGCAGGGCTGGTGGTTCATCGTCCCTTTTCCTGGTGCGCCCACGTTCGGAGAGATGCCCCTCCGGGTCAAGGGACTTCATGGGAGACCCAAGTGAGCTAGCTTATAAGTTCGAGTTAGCGGTCAAGAGTTGCTGGTAAATGAAACTGAAAAAGAAAGCAGTGCGATCCCTGAAAATTCCGATGAGTTCATCGTTTGCCACCTTGTCTCTCTCTAAACTTTTCTCTCTCTAACACGTCTCTCTCTAAATTTTTCTCTCTCTAACACGTCTCTCTCTCTCACATGCATACAATTTTGATTGTTGTCTCGTAACATGCAGCTGCTGAAGGACTCGTCCGCGGACCATATGGGGTATATTAGGATGGTGATTAGTGGGGAAGATTAGGTATTGCATTTGGACCTCTGACTAGCTTCCCAGGAGCTGGTGCAAGTACGAGTCTTCTTCAAGCACTTTCTAATTAACACTAGAAATGATGGTTACGGGACACTCGACAGAGAAGGCACTGCTTCATTCCTCAACAACAGGTTTCCTTTCACAACAAGGCAAGTTAGAGCAATTTCATTGCCGGACAAGGCAAGCCGGAGAGAGAATTAGAAAGGAAAGAATTCAGAAATGGAAGGTAGGAGCTAAGTAACCGGTTTTGGTTGTGGTTTGAAGAGTATGTATAGTGGAGTATTTATAAAAAGGCCAAAGACACATGAGGACATTAAGCTTTGTTTTCATGGTGATTATTGCAGCTTTCGGGTGGGGTTAGTTTTGCTATGCGCATGAGAAGTGCAACCCCTAAGAAACTCACTTGGTCATACTCCACTCCGGGTCCGTTCCTTATTGCCTTATTATTGCTTTCTTGCGTTGGGTAGTGATATGAGCATACGCAGATCTAATTCAGGCACGGTTGCGACATTTTGGTTGAGATATTTACTTTTTATGCTTTAGATCTCGTGTCAGAAACCTCATTCCTTTTCCCTCTTACGCATTTCCCAAAATTTATCTTATGGGCTGTCATGGATTTAATGGTTTACATCCCAGAATCTTTGCTTTTACATTGGCTATGCTGTGGCAGTGTGTTCTTAATCTAGCTCTCCGAGCTCCTTGATCAATAAACAATGGATTCCTTAACAAAGTCATTTTTACTGGCCAATATGCCAAGAATGGTTAACATGCTGATGAGCCATATACACTTAATCTAACTTTTGGGTCGATGTATTTGCATGAAAAGCAGCCACAAGAGAATCCTTGGCACTTGCTGACTCGGGAATGTTGTTAGCAACAAGGCTGCGGGGACGAAGCCTCCGTCTGAACAACGCTCAATTTCAAACTCTCCATAGAAAAGCACCTCTTAAACAACCGTAGACCTCTAAACCCTAAACCTCTCATTAAACCCTAAACAACCGTAGACCTCTCAGAGATATGATGCCATGGTTCACTCTTTTTCAATTTTCTCTCACAGCCACCGCAAACTTGATGGGAATGTCCCCTGTCTCTTCTTGTAGAAAATGGTCAATTGCCGGACTGGTACAATCTGTGAAGAGAGCGTACATTATTATTGCTAATAAATAATTAGTTTAAAGTTTTCAAATAGTATAATGCATCTTTTTTTATATCCAAGTCCAATTGTAGTATATATGAAAATTTTACTTTTTATTTATATATTTCATAAATTTGCATATATGTAAAATATTTTTTAAGATGTAATTTTTTATTTAACAAATATACAAATATTTACATCTTTTTAGTAATATAAGAATCTTTAAATATTTTATAACCACTGAAAATAAATTTCGACTGGACTTTTCTTAGCTGCTAATACACAAAAGACGTAATAACATTTTGTCAAACCGTCCAGCTCCGGTTGGAAGCTTCGTGTTTTTTTTTTTTGCTTCCGGTGACTGTACTTTACCACAAAGATTACCCTTTTCTTTGCTTCCGGTGACTGCACTTTCCATAAAGTTTTCTTCTTTTTTTTTTTTTTTTGCTTCCGATGACCGCACTTTCCCACAAAAATTGCCATTTTTTTTGTTTCCGGTGATTGCACTTGCCCACAAAGTTTACCTTTTCTTTTTGCTTCCCGTGACTACACTTTCTGACAAAGATTGCCTTTTTTTTTTTTTGTTTTCGGTGACTGCACTTTCCCACAAAGCTTACTTTCTTTTTTGTTTCCGGTGACTGCACTTTCCCACAAAGCTTACTTTCTTTTTTGTTTCCGGTGAATGCACTTCCCCACAATTTTTTTTTGTTTCCGATGACTGTACTTTCCTATAAAGCTTACTTTTTTTTCCGGGGACTGCACTTTCCCACAAAGGTTACTTGTTTTTTTATTGTTTCCGGTGACTGAACTTTCCCACAAAACTCTGTAACGCTTTGACAGACTCCATGTTCTCGAGCCAAAGCTCTGCGAACCTTTCTTCTTCTGTTATGGATGTTTCTAATAGTGTCAATGCCAACAGTGTTGTTGTTGACGAGTGGTTTGAGTCATCGGCGGCTCAAAAAGCGGCCTCCGAACACCGGCATGTGGAGAAGAGGAAGGGCAAGATGTCAGCCGACAAAATCAGTGACAGGGTGAGACAAGATGTCTAACATTCCCTGTTTGACCAAATTTATGAAATTTTACGAGTTTCATGATTATCTTGAACCTACATTCGTTATTATTTGAATGAGTGTCAGATAAATTATCAAATACACATTTAAATTTATTTCTCAGATAAATTAATTGACACACTCGATTTAATATTAGTTATTTATATATATTATACTTAAATACTTGATCACATGCTCATGTCTGATTTGACAATGATTTGTATTCATTGTTTAAATAATAATCTTTTGTTTCATTTGTTATATGGGGACAGGCCTTATTCCTTGTTAAGACTTCTAATTCCTTTCTCTCTCTCTCTCTTTTTTTTTTGGTATCCTCTCAAAATTGACAGTAGATGTGAACGTATGGTATAAGTGCTTTGAGTGGAGAAAAGTTCTCACAAGGCTACCTATCTTGGGTGGTCTAAGGACCATTTATCTCTCAACATTGGGTGTCTAAAATTTCATAAGATTCCTTGATTAGCCATATGATTCTAATCTAATGTTCAGTATGCTCTTTGTGTAAATTTCCAACTTTTGCTCTTGAGGAAATGGTCTACGTTGTGAAACAACCTATTCTTAAACATTTTACAAGCATACACTTGATATTAAATTATTCAAATAATTTATCTAAAATACATAATTTATAAATTATTACGTAAATATGTACTTAAAGAATAATGATTGTAATTTTGTTGATACAATAAATTTCAATTTAAACAATAGTGATTGCAGAGATATTAAAAGAACCAATAATTACTCTATTATTAGAACCTACTTCATCCTTATTTTTTCCTCTTAATCATTTATTATTTGTATACTAAAAAAATAATAATTCTAATTTTATTGATATAAATTTAATCTTCATCATTGAGTTTTTTACTAAAAAACCGAACTTGTTAGTTGCTAGGAGCAAGTACAGAACTGGAGGTACGGAGCTAATCCAAGAAAAGGAAAATAAATGCAGATACATACACCTAATGTATAGAAAAAAGTGAATAATATGTATTCACTTTTTTAATAAAAATCTTTTTGCATTTGTTATACAGGAATAGTCTTTCCTCATTAAGGCTTCTAATCCCTTTTTCCTCTAAAATACTTCCTAATTTTCTTTTTTTTCCTCTCAAAATTGACTGTAGACGTGAACATGCTGTTAGCAATATGAATTGCAGAGTTATATTATTTATTTGTTAAATAATTATTATAATTATACTCATATAAAAAGCAATATGAATTGCAGAGTTATTACAAATTATTAGAATCTAATTCACCATTTACTTTTTTCTTTGAATTATTAACTACACTATTATTCCCTTTTTGACATTTTAAGACCTCATCCCATGTTCGTAGCATGGCTTACTTTCCAAAACCAACTTTAATAAAAAGCAACAATCTAACATTAATGAAGATTAATGATCTGCTAATTAAACAAGATTCAGATTGAAATTAATTAAGGAAGATTCAAAGCATAATAAGAAAGATAAGAACAACTTTTTAACATATGGGTATACTAAAATAAAATAAGTTTGTGGTTTTATTTGAGTGCGTTTTTTTTTAGTTTTTATAATGACATAATTTTATTATTAGTATAGCTGACTTTTTTTTTATAATTCAGTAAATATGATAAATTAAAAGGAAAAGGAGTTATGTACGAAACAAGAGACTAGCTAAGGAAGCAAGTCTTATTGTCAAAATCAATCTAACCAAAGAACCAAAGAAAACAAGAAAAAGCCTCTACAACGCAACTACCTAAAGGAATAATAGTAGGAAGCTAAATCTGTACAATGAAACAGAAAAACTGCAATTAAGACCTAAACATGCCTTACACTCAAGGAAATCCTTGAATAAAAAAATGGGAAGACATTATCAGCCCAGCCACACATTCACTAACAAGCCGAACCAGTAAATCAAGACCTAAACAAGCTTAATTTAAATTATGTTGGGATGAGGTTCATGCTTAGGGTTGGATCTAATTGGGTCTTTGGTCAAACTGATAAAAATAAACCCACACCACTATAATGTTAATCTAGTCAACATAGAAAATTATGCATATTTGGACAACCCACTCCAAAATTTTAACAATATAAGTCCGTAACTAAATGCATTTGCTCTTAACAAATACATTAACATAAATTAAATTATTGAAATATGTTATAAATGCATATATAAATCTTATTAAATTAAATATAATTATATAAAATTAAATCATAACATGAGTTGATTAGGAGATATTTTTTATGCTTACCTAATAATTATATTATTATTACTAATGAAAATTTTCAGGTTTTCGGAGATATTGATTTTTTATATGATTAAGTAGCCAAAAATTCCACATATAATGAACATATGATTGAGTATGTTTTTTTTTTTGAAATTAAAATGATTGAGTATGTTATACGTTATAAATTTATGTAATAATTATAGTACGTAACAATTTTTTTTTAATTTTTCGATTCTTGCTTTGTGAGAGATATTTTTGGTCATCTAATTGGTGTTTGGTATATACCATGCGTGCTCTTTTATTCGTCTAGACAATTACAAATTAAACCTTAATATTCCAGAATGTTTAAATTAAACTTTATTATTTTAAAAATACGTGGCAGATGATACGTCAATAATAGCTGCTGTGTCTGACTACCAAGTTGTCCACTTTTTCTTACCCCAGTCAAGAGAACCATAAAAGTTGTCCACTTTTATGGCGGGGCACTTTCTAAGGCCCCGAAATTCTCTGTTCCTGTTTTTGTGCACGTACCCTGTCTCATTCTAAGCTCTGACTGGCTCGTGCATGGGGACAGATGGATTTGATGACAGCGACTTTTTCTTTTGAAGTCAATATGAACACCTCTCATTGGCTTATTTATTGACGTCAATATAAATTCCTCATATTGACATGTTTGGCTTGACGTCGCCTGTATTATCCTCAATCACCAACCTTCTAAATTGAGGACAATACGATTTTTTCGTTGATAATATAAAAATAATTTTTAATTTTTAATTTTTAAATTTTTAAATTTAAATTTATGTCAATTATTATAACATTAATAATACTTTTTTTAATAAAATATTTTATTTTACACTATATATTATTTATTTTTATAGTTTTTACATTTTACTCATTATATACAAGTTTTATAATAGTTTGATATTGGTTAAATCTTTAAAACTTAAACATTTTCTTATTATTAGAGAAAATTCAAAATATAAAAGAGATATATTTATAAAATTTTGCATTTAAGGAAAAAAAACAAAGAAATTTACTTCCTTCTCAATAATATATGAGCTCCCATCCCAAATTCCCAATCCCAATTGCTAGAAACAAGTATTCTAAGATTTAAAAGGCCTCTCTAAAATTATAATCATACTCAATTGGTGCAAAGTTGAATAGGATATCCCCCTGAATTGTGTTTATGGCGAATATATATGTAGTGTCCCATCGTCAAACCAAAATTCTTAATTGAACGAAGCATTTCTTGTCGCAATTTTTAAGGATTATGTCTAACATTTTATCCTTATTGATTTTTTTGATGATTAAGTAGCCAAAAATTCCACTTATATATAATGAACATATCATTGAGTATGATATACGATTATTTATGAAGGTAGATTTTGGGCCGTTACATTTTTTACCAACGTCTTATTCGATACAAGTTAGATGAATTAAGTTTTGGGGTCAAATTTTAAAATAAGTTTAGGAATTGTGGTTAAAGAAAAAATATATTTTTTTGTCATGTATTACTGTAAGATTATTGTTTTATTATATGAAATCGCTCACTTGACCTAAATTAGAAAAAAAAAAAGAAGAAAAAGAGTTAGTAATTTTGTGTTGAAGAAATGAATAATAAGACAAAATAGCATGCCATGGGGTTAACTGACTTAACATTAAAAAAAAAAACTAAAAAGAGAAAGAAATAACAGAAGAAACCGCACAATCCAACAAAAGTAGACTCTGCCATTTTATTTTTCTCAACTTAGTGGGTGAGAGAAGAGAAAGAAAAAGAGTTTTTTCGCATTTTTGACTTAGACCTTCCACACTTTCCAACTGACGTTTCATTCTCTCTCTCACCCCCTAGCCTCCAGGTTAAGTGTAGAGACTTAATGATTAAGTAACCAAAATTTTCTTTTATAATGAACATATCATTGAGTATGATATACGTTACTTATATATATATATTTTGTGTAAGTTTTAACCATACTAAATACAAAAGTGTTTTATCTTTGTTTGATTTTTACTTCATATTCAGAAAGGGTTAGTTTGAGTTTTACTTCATATTTTATTTTTAAATTAATAAAATTATTTATTTGGATAAATTTATAAAAACATACAAAGTGGCTATGGTTTTTTATTTTATAGACAAATAAATAAATATTTGTTGTCAACATTTATTAAATAAAAGTAATTATCTTTAAGTATTATTTTTTATTTTTTATTAATAAAAGCGTAACTAATTGGATAATAATAATTAAATAAAATTTCAAATTTAAGAAACCAAAATAAGAATATAATTGAAGATAACAATAGAACCAGACGATGCTCAAGTAAATGGTTTCACAAAATTGGATGTGAGTTGTTGCAATTGAGTTTCGGAAACCCATAACCATCAAAGAAGTTGTGTGGATGTGAGTTGTCTTGGTTTGTGTATTGCGGTTCTCTCGAAGATCAAAAATTATGGACTGGGATGATTTGGAAGGATGCTTGGAGACTGTTGCTCTTGGTGAAAGCCACCGGAGAAGAAGCTGGGTTTGACGGAAGAAACTGTTTGCAGTCAAGTAAACGGTTTCACAAAATTGGATGTGAGTTGTTGCAGTTGAGTTTCGGAAACCCATAACCATCAAAGAAGTTGCGTGGATGTGAGTTGTCTTGGTTTGTGTATTGCGGTTCTCTCGAAGATCAGAAAGTATGGACTGGGATGACTTGGAATGATGCTTGGAGACTGTTGCTCTTGGTGAAAGCCACTGGAGAAGAAGCTGGGTTTGAAGGAAGAAACTGTTTGCAGAAGTCTGGAGGTTCTGATTTGGTTGTCTGGTGTTTTGACAAGATCATTGTTCACTGAATTTTGAAAAAAAAAAAAAACTAGATATTCTTTCCACTTCCAATAGTGTAATTATCGTTATGTCCTGTTACAAGTACACATTTCTTGTGATTATCATATACTATTAAGGAAAGGGTTACAAGTACGCAAAGGGTGATATATAACATTGATCAAAATAAAAAAGCTGTGGTTACCTAGGAAGTATGCTTCCTGGATCCCTCACAGTGAGAAATCTACGCCTAATGGAGAAATAAACCGACTTGAGCATCTCTATTGTGTTGAAGAGAAGCTGACGATCCACCGAAACAATGATACAGATTCCATACAAGAATGGTTGGAATGAGCTTGGAAAGATCATTGATGCAAGTGAAGCTATAGATAGAGACCCGAACAAGAGCTTAAAACGATCAACAAAACCTGTGTACGTTTGAGCATTACCTGAGAATTCCTCCAGTTCGACGGCATAAACCAGGCAGTAAACCAGCAAACAACCAGTAGCGAACCAGAATGTGACGGGGTGTTCTTCAAATGGAGAATCAGAAGCATTTCTCTTATACTTGAGTAGAAGCAAGGTAAGGAGCACAGGGACAATGAAGGCAACGATGTTATGGAAGGAAACACGCGGAGCGGAAGCAACCGGAGCGGAAACATCCGGACCAATCTCAATTCGCAGGCCGTTGTTCCTGTTTTGAAGAATGAAGTTTGTTTCTGACATATTTGCAAGAGCTGGGTTGATCAATACGCACTCTTGGTACAATTTTGATTAGTTTGGAGGGTGCTGGTGATCGGCTTTTATATTAGCTTGGAGGGTTGATCACTGGGCTTAACAAGCTTGGAGGGTTGATCGGAGGGTTAATCACTGGAGGGTTGATCACTGGACTTAACAAGCTTGGAGGGTTGATCGGAGGGTTAATCACTGGAGGGTTGATTAGCTTGGAGGGTTGATCACTGGAGGGTTGATCAGCTTTTATATTAGCTTGGAGGGTTGATCACTTGAATTTACCGAAATTTGAGATGAGATAGAGTTCTATTGTAATAGTCAAACCTTACCACTTGATAACACCTTCTAGATTGTTTTAAGTTTTAACAAAATTTTAAAGCTTTACAACAAAAATATGATAAGAGTAAAACTTTCAAAGAGCGCTGCGTAGGAGTGTACCCAAGTAACTGAGAAAAGTGAACCAGCTGGCATTCTTGCAAGGTGGAAAACTTGCTATTCGTGATCGGTCTATTAAGAATGAATAGGGAGCGATTAGTTAATTTTACTGGTGGTTCTGTAGGTTAAGTCAGTAATAGTTAACTAATATGCATATGAAGATCATCGATTAGTACAGAGTTTGTGTAAATGTGTACAATAATTAGTGTTTGTGAGGTTGGTAATGCTTCAAGTGTTATCTTTCTTTTGGATTGTTGAAGGCTTGAAGCATCTTGGCATTTTGTGCATGATATTTCAACGCAGAACATTGACTACTACGTGCAATAGTTCCAAAGGCTGACTGGAGATTGGAGGAAAAGCTTTTTTTAACTAGTGCCATCTCCAACCAAGGCACCAAAATGGCAACTCCAACTAAGACGTCAAAAGTACACACTAAAATAGTGCAAGGAATAGTAACACACTAAATTTGGTGTGTTACTATTTATTGCACCAAAAATACAAAAAGACAACTTTATCTCTTTACTTTTTATCAATTTTCTTTTATGTCCTTTTCTTAAATTGATTTATTTACATAATTTACTTTGTAATTAGAGTTAACATATTTATTACTTTACACAAAATATATCATTACAAAGATTTCATTGAGACATTTAAAACGAGACTAATATGGAATATAATATTAAATAAATTACAATGAAAATCAAACTCGAGATTATAATTAAACTAAAATTACAACAATCAACTTAAAAGTAAAACTAAAGCACTTGAAAATATTAAATTAATATCAATAGGAATAATACAGTTATATTTCAAGAATTCCTTGTTAGATATAGGCAAATTAGAGATAAAGAAGCTCATTATGAACTTCGTAATGTACTGATTGAACATTTGTGGGAACGATATGAAAATTCAAATGATTAGAGGTTAAATGAGAAATTTTAATCAGTTTATATTTGTATATGTTATTAATTTGTTGTTGCAATAATATTAAATATATTTTGTAAATAATATTAATTTAATATAAAGTATAAATTAATTAATTAGAATAATGATTTTTATTTTTATTTTTAATAAATAAATAAACAAATATAAATTATTTTATAAATAAAAATTAATTTAATTAATAACTAAATTATTGTGGTTATATAAATATAAATTAATTTAGTTAATAATTAAATTATTGTAGTATATTCTTTGAAAAAATTTTGGTGTAAAAATTTGGTGTAAAATAGTTGAAGTAACACCGTTCTAATCATAAATAGCTTCTAAACATAGTTCTCGGCTTCTGATGAAGAATAGAAGATGAGAGATTGTAGTGCCATCCCTAATAATAGAAACTTAGGAATTAGGCCAAGTATGGTCTTCAATTTTTAACTTATACTAAAGTTTTTGTAATTAAAACACATTATTATAGATAGTCTGATAAAAAAAAGTTATTTTTGCATGCATTAAAGTCGTCTATAAAATTAAAATTGATTATCAATATAGATATATAATAACGGCTTTTTAGAAAATGCCCTACCTCTGTAGCATTATTGTCAAAATTATGTTAGAAAATGAGGATTCGTACCATTTAAAGAAATTAGGGGATTCTACGAATATATCATCTAGTTCATCTAATTTTTTAGTACGTTCGAGTATTTTAGTAATAATAATGTGCCAAAAAAGTTTCTCTTTAAGAAAATTACATATTTTTCATCCCTATAAACCATATTTAAATTCATGAAAAATGACATTATTGGTTGAGAAAGATATCGGTGAAATTTGGGAGTATCAACAGGACACATAAAAGAAAAAACCTTAACAATAAGTTTTGAGAAACATACAAAAATGGAAAAAGAACAAACTATTTGATCAAATTGACATAAAAAAACATGAGTTCCTTCCCCCTAAAAAATTTCGAGAGCATGTCTGACTTGATAGAAAATTGGCAAAGAAATAATTGAATCAGTCAGTTAAAAGCCTAGAAGGTCGCACATTGTCGACAAAGGGTCAACGTGATGGAGATGGGCCGCAATGTTGACTGTACTAATATTGACGTGTTTTGGCGCGACGTCAATATGAACACCTCATATTGACGTGCCTTGGCGCGACGTCAATATGAACACCTCATATTAACGTGTTTTGGTGACGTCAATATGCTTGACGTTGTCTTTATTATCCCCAATTACCAACCTTCTAAATTGAGGACAATACCATTTTTTCGTTGATAATATAAAAATATAACTTTTATTATTATTATTATTTTAAAATTTATGTAAATTATTATATTTATTATATATTAATAGACATTATTAGTACATTTTGTTTCAATAAAATATTTTATTTTATATATTTTACTTATTTTTATAATTTTTACTTCTTATTCATTATATGCCGATTTTATAATGGTTTAATATGGATTGAACATTTAAAACTTAAACATTTTTCCGTTATTAGAGAACACTCAAAATATAAAAGAGATATCATATGATATATTTATGAAAATTAGTTTATCTCATTTTTTAGAAATCCTTTATACCTTCTATTAGAAATTAATGAAATTTATTTCTTAATATAGATTCTTTTTAAAAATATTTTTAATACTAATTAATTAAATATAATATAATTAATTACAATATAATTAATTAATTACATTAATTAAAATATAATTACTTTATAATAAAAATATAATTAATTTATTAATTAAAATATTGTAGTTAATTAATTAAAATAATATAAGATAATATAATTAAAATAATATAATATAGTTAAAATACGTCGTCTGCATTGTCCTCAATTACCAATTTTCTAAATTGAGGACAATACGATTTGTTTCGTTGAGTCATAAATGGCTTCTGAACATATTTATCGGCTTCTCATAAAAAACAAGAGACAAGAGAGATTATAGAAGAGGCAATAAGAAAGATAATGAAAACTTGGCAACATATGAATATGGTAAAACAAAATCACAAACTGATCGAGTAAATAAAACAAGAAAAGTAGATAAATTAAATAAATGGGTAGTAATGATAAATCAATTGTTATAGAAAATGAAAAAAAATCATGAAGTCCCACTTTGTTAGCTCAAAAACAAACATGTTTCTCTTAGCGCACTTGAAATCAAACCCCAACTTGGGAACATACATAAGATGTACACGCTCTCTGGAAAGATTTATGAAAGGAATAGTTGTTTTATTTCTTCTCTGTAAATGTTTATATATGCACTTGGTGAATGAACATGAATCATTCAATTATAACAGAAATAAATCAAACAATTCTGGGATATTCTCTTTCACAGAAAGTGTAAGATAACTCATAATAGCTGGTAGTGGAATTTCCCTTTATGCCCTTTGTACTTTCTCTTCTTACAACCCTACTCAAACAAAATTGAGGGCTTGGTACTAGGTTTAGTTTGGAGACTAAAAAAATAAATCTTGTTAAAGTGAGAGGCTTCATGAGGATGTCGGCAAGCTGCTTTGTCACATGTTAATTTCCAAAGACCCATTTTCGACCTTATTCCTGAAGAAATATACATCTACTTCTATGTGTTTTTTTGTGAGTGAAAAACAAGATTTTGGGCTAGTAATCGAGCTTCATTATTGTCGCACCACAGAGTCGGTTTGGGAGGAAGAGAAAACCCTAGCTTAGAGAGTAACTAAGTGAGCCATGGAAGTTTAGTAGACACTTGTGAGAGAGCTCGATATTCGGCTTTGGTACTTGATTGAGCTATTGTGGGTTGCTTTTTAAAGGTTTATATTAAGAAACGAAGGATATGAAACAATGATTTCATTGAATTAATTAGTCACTGTACAAAGAGCTAGTATATATACAACTATAATGAA
>JAOTAX010000196.1:2069063-2080955 GCA_025629825.1 Erythroxylum guanchezii | reverse complement strand
ATAAAATAATTTATTTTTAAGTTTTATTTAATTTATAATTATTATTAGTAATAAAATATTTATTATTATTTTAAAAAACTTTGAAAAAAATGGGGGAAGGAGAGGTGGGAGGGAGGGAGGGAAATTTTGAAAATTTTGCAAAAAAGTTCCTCAATTTTTAAAATTTTCGGTACCTGCCGGTATTTGACTGGTATTTTGAATACCGGCCGATACAGCCGAAATTGGCCGATACCGACCGGTATTTAAATCCGGTACCAAATTTTAAAATTCGGTATCGGATTTGAGCCAGTACGGTACCGGCCGAAACGAAACGGAATCCTAAACAATGGGCTGTTGTTTTTCGTGTTGGTGTGCGAAAATTACAGAAGTTTTCATGACTTTGTAGTTGCTGTCTTTGTTGTTGGTTTGGTGTGAAAAACTTCAACAGTTGTCGTGATTGTTGCAGCTCTATTAGGTTAACGTTTCAGTGACGAAACATTTGTTGATATAAGACATTTTGTGGCTGTTGTGCGTGTGATATTTCAATGACTATATCGAAGCTTCATAACAGATTTCTTGGTTGACAAATTCTCGTTATTTCGTTGATAAAGCAGCATATTTAAGGAAGTTGCTTTTTATCTCAAGTGTTTTTGATTATGTTGAATTTTGTTTAATCACTTGAATTATTTACTTTGTTTCGTTATCATTAAACATTGTTTGAGAAAATACTATGTTGAAATTAGTACGTGACAGTCGTATTATTAGGTGTGAAATACTTTCATAGGTTATAAGGACGAGGGATAGTGTTAAGGGTTTAGTGATGCCGGTTTAGTAAAACCTTATATAAAATTGTTGTCGTTAGTGAAAGTATTAAGTTGGGTTAGGGTTCCTAGACGTAAGCAAAATATACCGAATTGCATTACCAAATATTGGTGTTGATTTATTTTAATGCGTTTAATCTTTCTGATTTTTGTTTGTCCTAAAAATAACCGGAGAAAAATATGAAAATTTGCGAAACCATTACATCGTTTGATATTTTTCACAAATTTTCAAGGATTTCCGTCAAAAATGGTTTGAGTTTCATTTGAACTTTGGTTAATTTCAAGCTCGGTAGTTCGATTTTGTTTGATACAACTTAAAATAATGTCATTTTAATTTTATTTTTTATAAATCAAAATAATATTATTTTTAAAATAAAAAAAAATTATTTCAGAAGACAATATAAGTTATTTAAATTAAAATTTGAGTTAATCTTTTAAATTTAAACTTAATCTAAAATTTAATCAGCTTGTATATTACTTTTAGTTAATTTTAGTTTATGAACCTTCAAAATTTTAAAATTTTTGAATTATTTTTAATTAATTTAGAATAATATGAGTTTTTTAAACGAGAAACAAGAGTGTATTTGTCTTTTATAAAAAGATATGAGGTTAAAAAATTTTCTTTGTTGGAGGGTTCAAATTTACCATATAATTTGGCTAATATGGTAAAATTTAAGATTCATGCATATTAAATACATTAAAAAAATTTAAGATGGAAAATGTAAAATAAAGGTTAATGGTAATTTTTACTTTATTATTTTAATGATTATATTTTAAAAATACTTATGCTTATGAAATTATTTGGTTATTACATAAGTTAATTTGTTATATTTCATTTATTTTTGTTAATTTTAAGTTATAAATGAACACAAATTAGTAAAATATCAAAAAGAAGTGTATGACGTTTAAATAATATCGTAAATAACTTTTAGAATGTAAAAATTATAACAAAAAAGAATTATAATTTAAAAAATTATGTGATAATTAAACAATATCACAAATAATTTTCATAACAAAAAATTAAAATAAAAATTGGGAGTATAATATAATTAACCTTATTTTTATAAATGTTACAATTAAATAACCTAAATGATTCCTTTACCAACTAAATACCAATGCTTTTTTTTCCAAGAAGAAGAGTGCCGGAGAGGAAACTGAAAGGAAGATGATAAGAGAAAGGAAGACTATTCCTCCTTTAGCATTTTCTTTTTATTGGAAGATAAGTTTGGTTTTATTTTTAATTTTTTAATTTTAATTTTAATTTTTAGTTATTATTTTTAAAATAAAAAATTTGTTCAATTATTAATGAAAATATATTTATATTTTTATTACTGATAATAATTACATATTAAATAAAACTTAAAAATAAATTATTTTTAATTAAATAAATTATTTTAATCTCCTATATAATATTTATTAATAAAATTATTTTATTTTATTGAAATAAATAATTTAAAAATTAAATTTTTATTTATAAATTAATATTTATTTTCAATGTATTTTAATTATTAAAACAAATTTTATTTGACATTTATACATTTTGAAGATATTTTAAATTTAATTATATTTACTAATAATTATAAAATTTAATTTATATTAAGTAAATTAAATTATTTATAACTCTTATTAATAATTAATTTTAGTTAATTAAATATATAATATAAAATTAAATTAATCATATTTTTATTTAAAACTACTATATTAAATTATTAAATAATATATATTTAGTTGAGTAAATCAGATTATGGAAAAAAAATAAAAATATTAAAAATTATTTTTTATAGTTTTCATTAGTTTTGAAAACGGAAAGAAATCAAAATTAAAAATTAAAAAACAAAATTTTTTATTAGGTTGAAAATAAAAATTAAAAATAAAAAAAAAAACAGTTCTAAATTATTACGTGTAAAAACCAAGAGTGACAAAAAAGATTAAATATCTTGAGAAAGATGGGTTGGGTGGTCCATGGTCTACACTTTCGGTTTATCTTCAGTTTCATGTACTTTCACTGGCTAAGACACAAAAGACATAGACTTTGTCACATCGTCCAGCTCCGGTTGCAAGCTTGCTTCCGGTGACTGCACTTCCCCACAAAGTTTGCCCTTTCTTTGTTTCCGGTGACTGCACTTCCCCACAATGTTTTTTTTGGTTTCCGGTGACTGCACTAACCAACAAAGTTTACTTGTTTTTTTATTGTTTCTGGTGACTGAACTTTCCCACAAAGCTTCACCAAAGTGAGGGCCTGTTCACTTCTTATTACATATTACAATCATAATGGCAAACAACGTTGACAGTTTCAATCCTGGAACTTGTCCTCGAACGAGCTCTGATCATCGTTCAGCTTCTCTTCTTTCTCTCATTTTGAGAACTGACCAATCATGTCCAAAGGAAACACAACCCCACAATCTTGACGCTCCCTTGATATCGTTCTATGATCAATCTGACTCACAGTCACAAAAGATGTCTTCTGTTGATCAACCTTGTCTGATCGGTTCTGGAACTGCTCCTACAAGCTCTTGTCTATCAAATTCTCCTTTCTCCCACAATCCTGGGAGCGAGCAATCATTTAACGACAACCCACTTAACTCCATCGAAAAATCGTGGATGATCCTGAACAATGACTCTCCTAACACTTATTGTGATCCATCGGAGATGGGGATGATGATGATGATAAATCAGCAATTTAACATGAATCAACCCGAAGACGAGTCCTTGTTTACATTGGAATCAGGAGGAGAGTTCGCCATGCAAGGAAGGAGTAATTCATGTGACATTAACAAGTTTTCTGGTACTGCAGATGCCCTGGCAACACCATGGTTAAATCCTGGTCCTAGTTATGTACAGAATGCTTTGACAGACTCCATGTACTCGAACCAAAGCTATGTGAATCTTTCTTCTTTTGTTATGGATGTTTCTAATAGTGGTAAGACCAACAGTGTTGTTGTCGACAATTGCTTTGAGTCATCGGTGGCTCAAAACGCCGCCTCCCATCACCGGCATGTGGAGAAGAGGAAGGGTAAGATTTCAGCCGACAACATCAGTGACAGGGTGAGACAAGATGTCTAAGATTCTCTGTTTCATATTTGTTTATGAAATTTTACGAGTTTCATGACATTGGAGAATGATTCTTTGTGTTCTTTGAAGATTTAGACAGTTCTTTTAGAAGTTGGAAGAAATTTATTTGATCTTTATCACTGAGTTCATTACCAAAAAACAGAACTTGTTAGTTGCTAGGAACAATTACAGAATTGGTGGTACAGAGCTAATCCAAGAAAAGGAAAATAAATGCAGATACATAGTTTCTCGAATGGGTCAAGCTTGTCTTGTCCATCTGAGAAGATATTGTGAAAGTTTAGAAGAGGGTAAGTACTTTTTCATACACATTTTTCTATTGAGAATTTACAGGGAAAGAAATTATAGAAACTCTTGCCATGAATAGTGTAGTGACTCATAGGTTCACTCAACTTCGACTTCAATTAGTTGAATCTTTTCTTTTTTTATGGTACTTGGTATGTGCAAAGCTTTTCCTGATTACTGGATGAGTTAAATGTTTAAAGAAGTTAGGTTTCCAGCAACTATGAATTCTCACTGGGGTGATACTGTTATTGATTTGAAGACATTGCATGTGTCTAGTAACTACAAGTCTTGCAATGGCAGGCTCTGCAATCAGTTTCCTCTGACAAAAGCTTGTCTGAGGTTTCCAATCTCCATTCTGGAGATCTGGGTATCATAATTCAATCTTTTTTGTATAGAAACTAAAGTGTAGATTAAGTAGCTCTATAGTTTATGAGTGTTACTCTCAGGACTCAAAGTTTTGATGTTGCATCTGAGTGTTATTCCTAGAGTTTAGTTAAGCATGTAATATGCAAAGGGTTCTATCTTCCACTCACAGGCGTTAAACTTTTTTTTTTTTTTGAAATTTTAAAAATACTTGAAATTACTAAAGGAACATTGTTTACAATGAACAAAGAATACCAAAAACACACCTATACAGGAGAAACAAAAAGAGAAAGTAACATTTCAAGTCACTGTCACAAGCCGCTGTCACAAAGGAGACATAACATTCGGCTACCAGAATCAATCCACATCTAAATCTTCCAACGACTTCTAATAGCCAAACAAAATTGATGCTGCATCCCATGGGCAATTATGGTCTCCCTGATCAAGTTAATAATATAATCTGCTAACTCGTATTTGGTCTGTTCTAATTGCTTGTAAATACGTCTGTTTTACGTCCCAGGATCTCTTTTTTTGATCCTGTTGATTGTGGAAGAGCTGGTAATGTGAAAGGCAATTCAATTGCAGTAGTTTCTGATACTCATCTTAAAGCGTGATATTTTCAGATTACTTCTGATGACCTGTAGTTCTCGTTTGCAGCAGTCATCATCAACAGAGATTGATAATTCAGCAGAAAGCAACGGGGATGAAGGAAAATCTGAATTGCCTGTTCAGGTAGATGAAAGTCAACAGAATACCATTTTCAAGGAACCAATAGTTAATATGGTGTTTCGATCTGAAGCGGAAGCTTATGGCTTCTATACAAAATATGCTTCAAGAATTGGGTTCAAAGTCAGAAAAGCTAAGGTCACAAGAAGGCCAGATAAATCTATCAAAACAAGGTGTTTTTACTGTTCAAAACAAGGGTTTAGGTCAAAGACGCGATACAAGAAGACAACCAAATATACGAGGAAAGAAACAAGAACAGGTTGTCCAGCCATGATCAAGCTTACAGTAGAAGAAGGAAAGTGGGTGATATCTGAAGCCGAACTTAATCACAATCATGAGCTCGAACGTTCTGGTGGAAGACAAAATGGGGACTCCTGCGCATGTGCCTCTGAAACTCATTTTGTTTGGACCACAAATGAAGTTGGAACAGCTAAAGATGATGAGATTGCAAGATATGAAACGACTGCAAATGAGGGCCCAAATAGCAGAAACGACAGCAACTATTTGGGAGACAGGAAATTGACTGGCATAGAACCTAATGATTGCCAAAGCCTACTCAACTATCTTAGTCACTTGCAAACAAAAGACCCAGCGTTTTTCTATACGGTGCAAATTGATGGAGCAAACCAAATTGCAAACTTTTTCTGGAGGGATGGAAGGTCGAGGATGGACTATGATTGCTTCGGAGATGTTCTGGCTTTGGGTACATCATTTAGGATAAAAGAATATGATATGATTTGCATTCCATTTTTAGGACTCAATCATCATCAACAACACATCTTATTTGGTTGTGCTTTCTTGCTTGATCAAAGTATAGAGTCTTTTGTTTGGTCTATTGAATCTTTTCTGAAGGCGATGGGCCGACAACAACCTAGAACAGTTTTTACTGATGACAATCAAACAATAGTCAACGCGATAAAGTTGGTATTGCCAGAGACACAGCATTGTCTTGGTACGTGGTGTATCTATCAAAATGCAACAAAACATCTCTATGACAGCTACAGGCAATCTGGATTTGCAAGCGTCTTAAATAAATGTGTATTTGGTTGCCAATCGAGGCGGGAATTTGAATCACATTGGGAGTCAATGGTTAATAAATATGAACTCGGGAACAACCATTGGCTTTCAACTCTATACACTCTGCGGAATAGATGGTCTCATTTATATCTTGAGAAGACATTCTCTGGTGGAATACAATCTATTCAATTTGTTGAGAGCATCATAAACATTTCCCATAACATAACAAGTGCGTCAATATCTCTTCAAAATATAGCTCAGCGGTACGAGAAATTAGTCGAGGAAATGCGCAATCAAGAACTGTATGAAGATTGTCAACGTATTGAAAACATTCCGAGAAGTGAGATAGAGAAACAAGCAGCAGAAATGTACACACCCACCATGTTTCGAACATTTCAGGAGGAGTTCTGCAGATCTTCCTCGGTGGTAATAGAAGAAAGGTCAAATGATGGGACAATTGGAACTTTTAAGCTAACAGAACGTGGAAAAGGAGAGTATATTGTTACTTATAATGTTTCAGACTCCACAGTTGAATGTCCCTGTGGAATGTTTCAATCCATTGGCATTTTATGTAGTCATGCTCTCAGGGTACTCAGTTGGAAAAACATCTTCTATATACCACATCACTACTTACTAAAAAGGTGGAGGAAAGATTGCAAAGCTACAGTAGCGTTGAGTCGCATTGTGGAACCAGAATCTATGTTGCAGGACAGATCATTGAATTTATATGCAAGTGAACTTAGGCTCAAAGCTTCAAATATCATCACCAAAAGTACACCAAAGGAAGGGCTTCTGCAGCTATTTGAAACTTACTTAGACAAGGCAGCAGAAGGGCTTGATAAGGTATTGAAGCTGAATCCTGCAGAAGATTTGAGCCAAAAGCATGATCAAGTGGGGGATGCCAACACAAAGCAGGTTTCCAAATCCCGAGCTTTCTATCCGAAAAGAGTATCAAACTACAGAATACTATCTAAATTTGAGACAAAATGGCAAAATAAGGCGAGCGAAGTGGAACAAAATACTTCAGAAGATGCTGTTATTAATCACCAATTTGAAGTATTGAGAGGTTAGCAGAGTAACAACTTGATTTATTTAATTTCAATGTCCATAGTTACCTCTTTTATGAACATTTTACAATTTTACTTAGGAGGAGGTCAAGAAGCTAGTGGCTCTAATCGACCAGACCATTCTTTTGTTGTGGAAGAGACTAGCCTGCAATTTGTCAAGAATTGCACTAGAGCTACAGTGGTTTCAAATGCTACAAGGTACCAACATGATGATATCAACACGCAAATGGGTCATTCGCAGGTATATGTCAAAAAATTAATCACATAGATTAAGTTTCAGGCTGTTGCAAAATTTCTTTTCTTTCTGATCCGATCTGCCTGATATGTTTCATAGATATCTCAACCTCCAAGCATGCCAGTCAGCAACTATCAATCTGGTGAGTTCAATGGGATTCTATAAATGAAAGTAATTAAGTTCGTTCTTAGAACTGCAAAGTGTTAATATTAAGACCATGGAGTAGGATTGGAGATGTTACATGGTTTCATAAATTTCTAAAGTTGGACATCGTATGATCAATAGCTTTTGAGATCACAATATAATCATCATGATTTTTAAACAATATACCAAGTCATAAGTTGATTCAAATATTCTCTTACATTGTGCAGGAAAGATCTGCTTGAACATGTATCAAGCTGAACCGCATCAAATGACACAGATTACTGGCTTTGATCCATGAAACTTCATCGCATTTGCCGTTTCACTTGACAGTTTAGATCACATACCTAAATTATCATTTCTTGCTCCAAATACCGTCAAGAATATATCGATGTTCCTTCATTGATCACTCTTTTCATAAACGTATTCAGCCATTTCTCTTCCCAGTAACTCAACCACATATACAGCTTTTTGAGACAGCCTTCATCCATCTTCAGCGGACGGTACTTCATTATTTACAAAATAATAATAATCCATCGAGATTGCTTTGACACAGAATTCAGATGACTGTCGACCAGCGGCAATAGAAATCTCGTCCTTTTTAGTAAGGATTATTGAATAATGTCTACCCTGAAACCATCTTTGCTAAATACTTCTAAATGTTAGAGAATTGTTTCTTTTTTTTCTGTTTTGGTGAATGGTTATCAGCTAACAGTAGTCTATCACATCTTCATAAGATGGAATATTAGTAAACCATAGAGAACACGCTAACAGCTACTTGTTTTCATTTTTACTTAAATACAGTAAAATATCAATACATAGAGTATATTGTGCATAGTGCTCTATGGTTTACAAGTATTCCATATAAGTTAAGCTATACTCCTTTCACACGACCATTCACAGAAAGGGAAAAAAAGAAAACACGTAGCTGTTAGCTAGTTCTCTATGGTTTACAAGTATTCCATCTTATGAAGATGTGATAGATTTCTGTTAGCTAATAACCATTCACCAAAAGAGAACAAAAAAAAAAAAAAACAATTCTCGAACATTTAGAAGTATTAATCAAAGATGGTTTCAAGGTAGATATTACTCAATAATACCTAGTAAGAAGGATGAGATTTCTACTGCTGCTGGTCCACAGCCAGCTGACTCTGTGTCAAAGCGACCATGACGGATTACTGTTATTTTGTAAATAATGAAGTATTATCTGCTGAAGATGGATGAAGGTTGTCCCAGAAGCTGTATATGCGGTTTACTTACTGCGATGAAAAATGGCTGAATAAAACAGCTATGCACAGTATATTCTCTGTATTGATATTTTACTGTATTTAAGTCATTTTAGGAGTCAGATAAAACTGACGTGAGGTATTGCATGTTGTGAGCTGTTGAATAGCTTCTTGTGCTGGGAATAGTTTCTGCAGATGGTAATTGCATGGTACATATCTTCAAGTTGAAAGAAATTTGATGGAATATATAGATGTACTGATCTCCCAGAGCCAAGTTTATGAAAGGTTACGACATCTTTCAATGGGAGTATAGATTCCACAAAATCGGAAAATAGAGCATCAAAGCTACGCTCATAATTGAATTTGCTAGGATTCCAGGCTCAATTCAATTTACAGGTGAAATAAGATGGTTCTTTAGAATTGGATGGTCGTGTCAGTTGATCGGGGACTGCAGATCACCCAAAGCAACCCTTGAGTCCCAATTTAAGCCATCTGAAAGAAGGGTTACTATTGATCTAAAGGTATTGGCACTATTTCCATAAACTAAATTTTCAATACATCTAGTCCTTGCAGGATGTAGTAGTCATATGAAACTACTAATGAAATCCAATCAAAACAAAACTTGGACAGTCAATAGCATATCTCTTTGTTCAATGATCTGATATATACACAATGCCAATGAATCAAACACAGTTTCAACGATGTTTATGGTAAGTAACTAAACTTGAAAGGAATCAAGAATGGCTTGCAGCGCTTTCTGAGATGACGGCCATTGTTTCTCATTTGCGCTAGCCACGAACAACATGATTATGCTCCCTTTCGCTGTTGCTTTTGCAAGATTATGAGTGCCAGTGAGAGCATATGGCGTCTCAAGCACATATTTGTAGTACTGCAAAAAGCAAAGTCGTCCTAGGACATGAATGCCAGAAAAAACATTTTCCTGTTTTTCCTATTGTATGTTGTAATTTGTTTCAGGAGAGATTTCATTATTTCCAGATTCAAAAGGAAGTACAGCAGACAGGACATAACTTTAAAGATCAAGAGGAAAGCTACCCACTCAATAAAGAAGCAAGTGAATTGGAAAAAGAAATAGAATTTCAAACAGATTAAACTTAATTCTAGTTTGAAGCTCTTCACTTTTCCTCTCTTACCTGTTCTAAGGTGTACTAGAAAGATTAACTAAAGAGAATGAAGTATGCTTTCCTTTTTCCTGTGTTCTGTCTAAGAAGGTAAATGTTTCCCAAGCTCTGCAAACTAATACAAGTTTCTTTCTCTTTCTTTAATCAAAAAATAAAGGACCATTAGGAAGGAAAGATCAGCAATGAAATCGGGACAATACTGTCTGATCACCCCGCTTTTCGACTGATGTATCTAAGAGCTCATCTGGATCATATGAATTTCCAGTGAAAAAAAGGCCGAGTGAGGCAGTTACCTTCTCAGGACTTCCATTCTCTTCAATTGTTGCATTAGGCTTGTTGGTGAAGCCACCACCTGAACTTTTCCTTGCTTCTCATCCTCAAACTTTACCTTAACCCAGGGTTTTGCACACTTTGGCGGGCAGTAATTGCCTGATAATATATTTGCCACTCGTGTCTGTTTCCATAGGTGAGAGGATGAACTGGTATGGCGGCACATTTCCTGCAAGAAACTAAATTTCAAATATCATTAGAATGTTAGACAGAACATCAAAACATCTCCAGGAACTCAGGTATCTCCTCATCCCCATTAGTCAAAATTTCTTTTACTCTAATATGAACGAAAACATGGTTTTAAATTCCAGTCTGCATCCGCAATTGCATCCACAATATAACCCGCATTCCGCAATTGTGAGAATTAGATACAGCTTGCATATATTTCTTGTATACCGCATTTAGTATAAAGCAACAATGATTTGAACATGAGTCCAGAAACTCCAACTTAGTATCCATTCATGAATAGGCAAAATCTTCAACTTTTGACTGAAGAACAAACCCTAACCAACACAATTAGCCACAATCACTAATGATTCTAATCTTGAATTGTTGTTTACTCCCATTAATTTCAAAGTTTGACATCTTAAACTGCAATCCCAATCCCCTCTCAATGCTGTCAGGATCATAAAAATCTAATCTTTCTTTCTTTTTTGCGACAAAAATCTGAGTGAAAAGGACAAATGGTGTATCTGAATATGGGTACCTGCACGAAGAGCAGGGGTGTCCGTGGGAAAAGAGCACAAAAGAAGGGTACAACACAGGAGAAGGAGGCAGGTAAGAGCCAACTTCAACTTCCCTAGCTACTGAACTCGGAGGCTCTTTAATCAAATATGATTGGAGACAATGCAAATCCTCTCAAGAGTTGTCTCCTGAGAACCAACTTGTTCATGTTTTTGTTGTTGTTGATGTTTCAGTCTGAGGTTTTGGGGACGTGTAGGCTGAGAAAGTTGGAGAGAGTTGTGTCAGTGAAGCAGTTGCCATGTTAGAGAGAAAGATATCGAAGGGTCAGATAAGAGCTTTGCTTGTAGTGTTATTACTTATCCGTTCAAGTCTTCTGCTTTTGTCAGTTGCGCTATTTGTGTGGTCATCAGGATTCATTGTTGTTTTCCGTCTTTTGTTTCTACAGAATCATCAAGTTTGGTTTCAGGATTTTGTTTCTACAGAATCTTATTCTTTCCCTGTGGGGAAAATTCCCCATACACTTCCTGGATTTTCCTGGAAACCAATCAGCCAAAAATGTGACAAAAATCATTTAAAGACATCTTCTTTTTTAGAAGTTCCAATCATTAAATTGAATAAGCTCTTTTTGTTGAATGCTCAACCTGCCAACTTCATATTTCAGATTTTTAGGTAATTGTTTAATTCTATAAAAGATATGAGGTTAAGGCCCTGTTTGGCAATCAGCTGTTAGCTCATAGCTGATTATATCAGCTGATTTGATCAGCGGATTGCATTAGCTGTTTGTTAAAGATGTTTGGTAAAATTAGCTGT
>JAOTAX010000196.1:2046300-2064576 GCA_025629825.1 Erythroxylum guanchezii | reverse complement strand
AATGCAATATTCAAACGAGCCATTTTGCCTGATTTGTTTTGAGGGAAATGTATAATCGTTAGGTACTTTTTGTTTGGTAGCTTTAGTTTTAATTGCGTTTCAGAGGAATCGGAACTATAGAAGCATTAAGCAAATAGTGAACAGACTAGAGGAGGCTTCCTATTTTGTAGCGACTCCGAGAGAGAGATGTTGGTGAAAAGATGGTTGGTTGTGCTCAAAAAGGTTGAGAAAATTGTGACTACTTCTGCTGAAGATAGAAGGAAGAGTCTTGAAGAACACCTCATCAATGATGATGGAGACTTTTTTTAAAAAAAATTAATTTTATTTACCGACGAAATTTTATTTTCCGTCGATAAAATGAGCGATATTTACCGACGGAAAATAAAATTCCGTCGGTAAAATAATCGATTTTTATCGTCAGTAAATTCCGTCGGTACACTTACCGACAGCAGTTTTAACGACGTCGTTGGCTGTCGGTAATTTTCCATCGCTATTTTACATTACCGTAGGAAAACATTCAAATTCCATCGGTAATTTTCGTCGCTAAACGCCCTATTTCTTGTAGTGTCTGCTAGAACAAAAATTTCTGGAACTAATTGTTCAAAAAGGTAAAATCCTTCCGGATGTTAATAAGAAAAGTTTACTATGAAAGTTCCCGCAAAAAAGAAAGTAATTTTTTAATGATTATATTTTCTTAAAAAAAATGCCGTTATTTATATAAGGAAGTAAATTCAATTTAAAAATTGAAAATTGAAATATTATATAGCTATCATCAAAATCGTTAAATATAAACCTTAAGCTAACATACTGGTAGCGTGTATCCAAAGTTGAGACGGTCAGCAATGGAGTTAGGAGTACTCGAGCTTGGTCTTCCTTGGAAGCTGGCAACCGTTGAGTTCTGATTCAGACTAGCAATTTCTTGAATACTATTTGCGCCACAGATGCTACCTATTTTGGTGTCATCGATGAATTGATAGTAAACAACAACAGCTCATTGTCTATGAGTTCTCTTACCATTTCCTCCGGTTGCTGGTTCATAAGTATTTTGGATCTGTTTAAACAATATCTTCAGTTTCTATTTCTAGTTATTATTTGATTCATAGCATATTTTGTTTTAGGATTTATATAATTTGATAATGGAATTAGGCATATATAATAACAATAGTAGTTAGGCATATATAATTCAAAGGACTAATTAAGAAAGCTATCTACTATTCTATTAATTAAGCTCAATAAATTCTAGATTGCACAAGAAGAAAAGTGAAAACTAATTTAGAATAAAAACTTTTTTTTTTTTGGGATTCGAGGAAACCCCATAGGCGGGCCAAGCGGGCACACCTCTTCGAGAGCCCAACTGGTGCATCACCTCACAGGCGGGTCAAGCAGGCGCACCTCATCATTGAGGGTCCAACTAGTTCTCCACCTACAGATAAAACTCTGGCTGTCCCAGGCTCTTACAAGAGGGGTTAGCATGGAATCGAACCTGGGACCTAACCGAAGCCAAGCCCCACTTTCAACCATCGAGCCACACCCCTTGAGGGCATAAAAACTAATTTAGTCTTTATGAATCAATTGAATAGCTTAATCAGCTAACCCCGTGTAATAAATTAAGTGTCTTTCACTATAATTTTTAATTTTACTCTTATAATAAAAATTATTTACTATTATTTAAAAATTAATAATTTATAGAATCATTAACAAATAATTTTCACTAATTATTTATAAAATACAAAATATTTTGAATAATTGTTTACAAAATAAATCATATAATAATCAAATATGAGTAAGAACTTAATATTTGACAATAAATACTGATACAACTATTAATATATTTAATATCATTTTTAAGGATTACATACTAAATATGCATAATTAAGAATTCTATTCTTATTCAGATTCATGCTTATCATTTTAATTTTTAATTTTAATTATAATTTTTTTAATTATTGGCTATCAAACGAAACCTAAAAGTATTCCAATAAACGGCAAATGGTTGTCATTTAAATTTTATTAGGTTCTTGGTTTAGTCAATAATTACAGATTGTCATATAAGTTGCTTGTTGTTTAGTAAAACATCTCTTGAGACCTGATAATGGACAAATAAATTTCAAGTGTTCGACTTGTAGGGGAATTGTATTAGTTTAGTTGGGTTTAGACCTCATAACACCATATTTGAATAGATTAACATGGTTGAGACCTTTTAGGATACTTCGTGAAAAACGAAAAAAAAAAAGACTAACATGGAGGATTTACTTAATAACAAAATCTACACATTTGCTCTAGGCGGAATCCTAATTTATTGTATCATTTTTTACATGCTCTTGGACATGTGCTTATCTGTAACTATGAAATATAATAACTATCACGACATAAATTAATGTTTCCTTGTATTATCTTGCGTAAATATAATATCTAATTAAGAGCATTTATACTGATTGAAAGGAGCTCTATTATGAAAAATCACCCTTTAAAGGGTACATTTAGTTAGTTACCAACACCACAAAAATTTTACAAGTAATGATCCAACTGAGTTTTCTTTGAATTATGGATTTTGGCTTCCATCTTCGTTTGCAGTTTCAATATAAAAGAAAGAAAAAGCAGAAAATATTAATTTATCATTTTAATTGAAAATTATGAATAAATTCTGATTAAAAAATTAACGCAGCTTATCAAATGCTAAAAAAAAGAATTACTTAATTAAATTAAATCGATGATCAAAATAGGAACAAACAAGTCATCACTTTACATAACAATTGCCAGAAAGTGCAACTGAGTGTTTAACTATTTATATAGTAGTACATTGTTGATGAAAATTTGCACATGTTTTGTGATGAAATCTTTTCTTAAAAGAATTACAATGTGAATTCTATAAGAATTTATAATATGCTTCAATTTAAACAATTGGTAGTGATAAGTATGATTTGATTTTTATTAAATTTATATTTTGTAAAGTTAACATATCTGAAATGGGTTTGACAATTCCAAAGGATTGAACGGATTTTAAATTGAATTTGAGCTTGGAGGTTGACCTGAATTTTGAACAAGCCAAATTTTCTATTAATTTAAAATTTTCTATAGATAATTGTTAAATTATCTATAATTATATATCCAAATTATAAGAACTTTAGGCTATGTTTAGTTGAACGTAAGATTTTTAATAGAATGAAATTGAATATAATGGAATTGAATGATTTATAATAGAATGTAATATAAATTGATGTAATATTAGAAAATTGTTGTTTGAGAGGGATGGAAGGGTTCATAATATAATATAGTGAAATATTGTTTGGATGAAGAGTTTATAATGTAATATAATGTAAAGTTGTTTATTATTTTACATTTCATCCTAAACCTCCCAAATTAGAGGTTTTTTACTTTAACTGTTTAGGATGAAATGAAATGTAATATGAAATCTTCCTCTTTCATCTCATTACATTCTATTCCATGATAAACCTTCTTTTCAAATAATAAAATAATATTATATTTCAGTCTATTTCATTAATAAACTCCCAACTAAATATGTCACTTACTTGACTTAATGCCAAGGCTGCCGCTATTAGGGATGACAAAACAGTCTAGCCTAAATCAAATCTCTTAGGACTAATAGAGCTTTACAAATCGTCAAGCCCCGACGACTTATCAGGATGCATTGAAAACAAGGCTTGGCAGATTTCCTCTGCAGTATACGGGGCCATTAAGAGGGCATTTTGCAGAGGAGTGACCTTAAATCTCACATTGCTAAGAATCAGGCTGATATCCCCCTGCGTAGACATGAAAAGTTGCTGAAAAGAAGTCAATAGCAAGCTTGGTAATCCTGAGTCCCAGTCGATCCATTCCCCATTGATGTTTTTAAGTTTGGAGATGAAATTTTTTCGATGTTTGTGAGCAGCCATTAGATGAAAAAATTTTGTGTTTAAATCACCCTCTGCTAGCCAGTGTTGTTTAGATCTCTGCTTCCAGTACAGTTCCTGTTGGAGAAGGAGCTCATCGAATTGTTTTTCTGCTGCACACAAGGACTCCATGTTAACGGTCGATTGGCGACGTAAATGAGCCATCTGCTGTTTAATTTTTTGAAGTTGACGATGAAACTCTTGTTTCTGCGATTTTGCCCAAAGTTGGACATCTTGGGAGCTGTGTCAAAGTTTGTCGGGTAGAGAAGCGCATGGGCGTTGTGACCAACCGTTACTGATTTGCCATCGACACTCATCTTCAACTGTCCAGGCATTTTCAAAGCAGAAGCGGCGGTGGACAAATTTCTTCACAATAACACCCAGCGAGAGGAAAATGGGTAGGTGGTCGGAGGAGTCGGTCTGGAGAACCGATACCCGTGCCATGGAGAACAAAGAAGACCAAGCTATCGTGCCGACAGCCCTATCCAAGCGTTCTCGCACCATGTCCGATTCAGGTCTCCGATTTTCCCAAGTAAAACGGGAACCCTCAGCCCCCAAGTCGAATAATTGGCAGTCCATCAGCGCCTGCCAGAAGCCCTTCATGGGGACGCGAGGATGCGCAGTGGTGCCCTGTTTCTCGGAGGGGAACATGATATCGTTAAAGTCGCCGATAACGCACCAAGGAAGCGCTGACTTTGGTTGAAGTTGACGCAATAAATCCCAACCCTTCCACCGTATGACGTTCAGGAAAACCGTAGAAGCCTGTCAAACTCCACCGGTGAAGACCGTCAATACAGACCATGACATCGATATGGGTTGGGGAATAACTAATCAGTTGGGCCATGTGATTATCTCTCCATAATAAAGCGAGGCCTCCTTTTGTTGCAATTGGGTCCACCGTAAACAAACCTTGAAAGCCCAACCGTTTCTGAATAGGTAACATTCTGTTGCGGGGTATTTTAGTTTCCAAAAGAAAAATAAAATTGGGTTTCTTATCGGACACGAGGTCCAGTAATGCTCGGACCGTACGGGGGTTCCCAAGCCCCCGACAGTTCCAACTTAAAGTACTCATGGAGTGCGGGGGCTTCGGAACGAAGCCCACCAAAGGCAAGTTTTTTGGTTTAGGTTTGAGAGTACTGGGGATATATTCGTCCTTCATAGCAAGAGGAGCAGACACCGTTACTTCTTGAACACGTCTGCGCTTAGGATCAACTAGCGTGATTGTGTCTGGTGGCGTACAGGGAAGAAGTGCATCACTGGCGGGAGTAGGTAGGTGCGCATGCGCTGGCCGAGTCAGGTCATGATGATTCCGTGAGGCACTGCTAAGCTGATTGACATGCATGTTGCGAGTCCCCAGAGTGTCAGCAGCTGAGGTATGGGTTCCTCCGTCCATAGGTATCACCGGACGTGGGTCAGAGCTCACCAGAGCAACGGGTGAACTATTGGAAGGGGCCGCCGTCAAATCATCTTCCGATTTCAGCCATCGAGCTCCAACCTGGGTGGGCTTCCTAGATTCCACTTTTAGCTACGGACCATACGCAAACTGTTCTCGTGGGATCCGCGAGTGTTCATACAACAGGGAACAAAAACGATCGGTGTGCCCAACAATGCCACAGAAATAACAGAACGTATTCAGTCGTTCATATTTAAAATCTAAACAGACTTTTTCCCCTTATGGTCGCTTGACGAAGAGTTTCCGTTTGAGGGGTTTGCGGATATCGATAGTCACCCGGATTCTCATGAAGTCCCGCCATAGGTGTGTGAAGTTCCGTGGGTCTGATTCCAGAAAGTCGCCAAGATAGTTCCCAGCATCCATGGCTAGGCGTTCAGACATAAAGCCATGCGGTATATTATGAACTTGAACCCACAATGCTAATCGTACGAACTCAACATGTCGAGGGTTCTCCTGAGGTTGGAGGTGATGTAGCAACAGGGGCAGTTGTTGATAGTTCCATGGGCCATCCCGCAGAACTCTTTCCACATCCAGGGGATGGAAGAACTGGAATATGTAGACATTATTCCCTAGTTCTTTAATCAGCATTCCTTTAACTGGACGCCAGATACTTGCGATCATCTGTTGAAAAACAGGGAAGTTGATCATGTTTTCCGTTACCAATCGCCCAACAACACAGTATTGCCATTTCGTTATCGGGGGACCCTGTTCGCCGTTCACTGGGGCCTCCGCGTACTCCAGTATACCGCCGTCCTCTTCAATATGCAAATGATGATAAATGTCATGCACTAGGGTAGCCTCGTTCGATGCCGTAGCCATAATAGGTGAAAGAAAACTAGGAGCACTTGTTATTGAAACAAGAGGGAGCAAAGCTCGACAGAGCGAGCAGAATTGCTTGTCAACCCAGGGTTTTGTCAAACCTATTGGGATTTAGTTGGCATAGATGTGAGTCAAGCGTGTCTGCGCACTTTAACTGGGGATGCTTCTATGCCCGGGCTGAACAAAACTAACATTATCCTTATACCAAAGAAAAAGGCTCCAGAGACTATCGCAGATTTAAGGCCTATTCTTTGAGTAACGTCACCGATCGGATTGTCTGTAAGGTAATAGCCAACCGCTTAAAGCAAGTGTTGCCTCAAATTATTTCCGATACTTAGAGTGCTTTTGTTCCTAATCGCTTAATTACTGACAATATTTTTGTGGCATATGAGTTGTTTCACTCTATCAAGCGGAAAACTCAGGGTAAAGTGGGTTCCCTGGCGCTAAAAATGGATATGAGCAAGGCTTACGATCGAATAGAGTGGGAGTACTTGCGACAGATCATGCTGAAGCTTGGATTTCATGAAATATGGGTATCCAAGGTTATGCACATTGTAACTTCCGTCTCTTATTATCTTGTGCGTGGTGATGAAGAATACGGGCCTTTGCTACCCAATAGAGGCTTACGCCAAGGCGACCCGCTGTCCCCCTATTTGTTCATTCTTTGCGCGGAAGGATTATCGGCGACCTTGCAACACTCACAGGCCCAGGGCCACATTCATGGGACTGTAGTGGCTAGAGGTGCTCCTCCAGTGTCGCATCTGTTCTTTGCAGATGATGCTGTCTTTTTTACAAGAGCTACGGTGGACGAGGCGATTCACTTGAAAACTATATTGCGACTTTATGAGCACGCGTCAGGTCAACAAATCAACCTTCTCAAATCAGGTATATCTTTTACCCCTAATACTAACTGTACAGTGAAGGACTTGATCTGCCAAGCATTGGGGGTGGAGGAGACAACGGGGCTTACTACCTACTTGGGTATGCCATCTGTCATCGGCAGAGGCAAGCACCATGCTTTTCAGTATGTGGTCAAAAAGCTTACGAAGCAGCTGCAGGGATGGAAAGCAAAGGTGCTATCTAAAGCCGGGAAAGACATCTTGTTGAGGACGGTTGCCCAGGCTATGCCCAATTATCTCATGTCTCTTTTTTTACTCCCGCTGGATACTTGTAAAGAGTTGGAAACCTTGATGAACGGATTTTTTTGGCATACTGGAGGACACTATAGCAAAGGTTTACTATGGTTACAGTGGAAGAAGCTTACCTTGCCAAAAATTTTTGGGGGTTTGGGTTATCGAGATTTGCGGCGCTTTAATCTTGCCCTTTTGGCAAAACAAGGATGGCAGTTGCTTCAATCCCCAACCTCACTAGCCGCCACCATTCTCAAAGCCAGGTACTTTCCTACGACTGATTTCTTTTCTGCCACCTTAGGGAATAACCCCAGTCAAATCTGGCGAAGCATCTATCAGGCCAAATCGCTACTGCTTCAGGGTTGTCGACGACGAGTCGGGGATGGGCACGATATCCATTTTTGGAAGGACCCTTGGTTAATGGATGCTGGGAATCCATTTATACAGTCGGCCTACACGGACCAAGTTGAATATGTCACTGACCTCATTCAGGACAACCGTTGGAAGGAAACATACATCAAGCATGTTTTTGATCACCGAGATGCCGAGTTGATATTACAGATCCCCCTTAGCTTTTCACGGCCTAAAGATGATTGGATGTGGACCCTAAACAACCAAGGCGTGTATCAGGTCAAAGAAGGATATTGGCTGGCTATGGAGCATGTGAATGTTGACTTTCGAGTAACCGACTTTTCATGGGAGAAGCTTTGGCAACTCCACATTCCTGGTAAGGTTAAATTGTTTCTCTGGCGCCTTTTGCGAAATACTCTCCCATGTCGAGTCAACCTACACCGAAGACATATCGACATTGTTGAATCTTGCCCCTTATGTGCTGGCGATACAGAGTCTGAACATCATTTATTTCTTACCTGTGATTTTGCTATTGCTGTCTGGCGTTTGTTCAATGTGAATTGGCATTTGTCTCATACGGGAACCTTCACCCATTGGCTTGCCTCTCTTATGCTTAGTAGTCCAACAGCACAACAGGAGCACATTTGCATGATTCTATGGAGTTTATGGACCTATCACAACCAAGTTGTATGGCAGCAGAAAACCCAGGCCCCCTCCTCCATCTTTTGTAGAGCCACCACAACTTTGTTAGATTGGAAGACTGCTCAACACAGAAAACTCACTGCTTCAGCCCACATCCACACCACCCATATCGCCAAATGGCAAGCTTCACCCCCGAATCATTTTAAATGTAATGTCGACGTGGCCCTTTTACCTTCTGGTCATTATGGCTTAGGAATGGTGATTCGGGATAGCCAAGGGCTAAATTGTGCGGGCAAGCTACTGCTTTTACCGGGGTGGCGGGATCCTCTTATAGGTGAAGCGTTATGTTTTCGGGAAGCGTTAAACTGGATCAAAAGCCTCTCTTTTGCTCCTATCTGTGTGGAAACGGACTGTCAAATCATTACCTACTTCTTGACCTCCACACAATTTTTCCCTTCATATCTTTCGGTGATCATTGAGGATTGTAAAGCTCTTCTTAGGGAGCATCAGTTTATTTCCACTAATTTTGTTAAGCGATCAGCGAATCAGGTGGCTCATACGATAGCTAGGGCGGCCGATTCTATGTCTGGTCTTGAATGGGGGGTATGCCCTCCATCTCTTCTATATAACGTTCTCTCTTTCGATATGAATAATATGCGTTGAGCGTCACGATACCGTTTCAAAAAAAAAATAGAGCTTTACAAAAAAAATTTAGGCCGAAGTCGAGTCGTAAAGGCCCAAGTCATTGCCATTCCTAGCCATTATAAATGTCAATTTTCATGTCAAAAGATAAGTTTGAGTCCATCGGTAACTCTCGAGGATCTTTAGTAAGTTTTGATACAGTGATCAAAGAGCTAATTATGAAAGACACTGAGCTAAACACCCTTCGAATGGAGAAATCTATTCCATTTAATGTTTTTGTTCTCGCCACTCAGACCTTCTCTTATCAGGCTTCTCATAACCCAGTTAAGAAGAAGGTATCTTGCAACCATTGTAAAAAAGGTAGTCTCCACATCTCTGAATATAAGAAATGACCCGAATAAACTCTTTTAAGTCCTCTTAATCTACTACCACAATTGTTGTCATAGAGGCTATAATGAAGAATACATCTACATCTCTGCAATTCTCCTTGAAGGATCTTCAAGCCTTTTTACAAACAGCTTCAAATAAGATTCTGGTATCCTTTATTTACCGTATCAAGTATTTCTTCTTTAGGTAACTTGATTCTGTTGTTGTAATCACATGACTTCTAGTTCTTCCATATTTAAATTTATCATGGTAAATTTTAACATTCATCATATGGTTAAAAAAAATGTTTATAATTTGGCTAATATAATAAAATTTAACATTTATCATATACAATTTTAAAATGACAAACGTAAAGGGTTAAAAATTTTAAAAAATTTCAAATATATATTATTTTAAAATTATAAATGAACAAAAATTAATAAAATATTTTAAAAATTATGTGACTTCTAAAAAATATTATAAATAATTTTTTAAACATTGGCATGGTCATTCATATTTTCTACGACAACAACGCATCAGTAGATTCCATACGCATTGATTGAAAGTTAAACGAATCTACTCTATTAGGAATCTTGAGAAAGATGGGTTTGGGTGGTCCGCGGATCTCTATCAAATTACATGGTCTACGGCACTTTTTGTTTCTCTTCAGTTCCATGTACTTTCATTAGCTAAGACACAAAGACAAGTCTACACCGTCCAGCCACCATGCACTCGAGCCAAAGCTCTGTGAATTCTTCTTCTTCTGTTATGGATGTTTCTAATAGTGGTAACGCCACCAATAATGTTGTTGACAATTGGTTTGGGTCATCGGCTGCTCAAAACGCCGCCTCCGAACACCGCCATGTGGATAAGAGAAAGGGCAAGATGTCAGCCGACAGCACCAGTGACAGGGCGAGACAAGATGTCTAACATATCATTCTCCGTTTCATATGCGTTTGATGAGCTAATTTATTAAATTTTACGAGGTATATGACATTGGAGAATGATTCTTTGTGTTCTTTCAAGATTTAGAATGGTCTTTTAGAAGTTGGAAGAAATTTATTTAGTCTTTACATTGAGTTTATTACTAAAAAAACAGGACTTATTAGTTGCCAGGAACGATTAAGAACTGGCGGTACAGAGCTAATCCAAGAAAGGGAAAATAAATGCAGAGACATAGTTTCTCGGATGGGTCAAGCTTGTCTTGCCCATCAGAGAAGATCTTGTGTAACTATTAGAAGAGCGTAAGTACTTTTTCATACACATTTTTCTATTGAGATTTTGCAGGGTAAGAAATTACAGAAACTCATGCTATGGCTAGTGTAGTGACTCATGGGTTCACTCTACTTCCACTTCAATTAGGTGTATCGTCTCTTTTAATGGTACTTGGTATCCACAAAGCTTTTCTAGATGACTGAATGAGTTAAATGTTTAAAGAAGTTAGATCTCCAGTAACTATGAATTCTCACTTGGGTGATACTGATATTGGTTTGAAGACACTGCATGTGTCTAGTAACTACAAGTCTTGAAATGGCAGGCTCCGCAATCAGTTTCCTGTGACAAAAGCTTGTCTGAGGTTTCCAATCTCCATTCTGAAGATCTGGGTATCATAATTCAATCTTTTTTGTATAGAAAGTAAAGTGTAGATTAAGTAGCTCTATTGTTTACGACTGTTACTCTCAAGACTCAAGTTTTGATGTTGCATCTGAGTGTTATTCCCAGAATTTAGTTAAGCCTGTAATATGCAGAAGAAAGTTCTATCTTCCTCTCATATGCATTAAACTTGGTTTCATCTCCCAGGATCTTTTTTTTTTTTAAATTCTGTTGTTTATGTGGAAGAGGTGGTAATGTGAAAGGCAGTTCAATTGCAGTAATTTCTGATAATTTCTTAAACATGAAATTTTCTGATTGCTTTTGATGACCTCCAATTGTCACTTGCAGCATTCATCCAATAGGGATGAGGTGATGGCGCAAGTGGCAAAAACAACTGCAACTATTTGGGAGACAGGAAATTGACTAGTATAGAACTTAATGATTGCCAGAGCCTACTCAACTTCTTACTCACTTGCAAATAAGAGACCCTACATTTTTCTATACGATGCAAATTTGATGGAGCAAATCGAATTGCAAACTTTCTCTGGAGGGATGGAAGGTCAAGGATAGACTATGACTGCTTTGGAGATGTCCTGGTTTTGGGTACATCATTTAGGATAAAAGAATATGATATGATCTCCATGCCATTTTTAGGACTCAATCATCGTCAACAATAACAACACATCTTGTTTGGTTGTGCTTTCTTGATTGATCAAAGTGTAGAGTCTTTTGTTTGGTCTATTGAATCTTTTCTGAAGGTGATGGGACGACAACTTAGAACAACTTTTACTGTAGCCAATGCAATAAAGTTGGTATTGCCAGAGACACAACATTGAATTGATACATGGTGTATTTACCAAAATGCAGCAAAGCATCTTTATGACAGCTATAGGCAACCTAGATTTGCAAGCATATTCAATAAATGTGTATTTGGTTGCCAAACTAGGGGGAAATTTGAATCACATTGGGAGTCAATTGTTAATAAATACGAACTCGGGAATAATCACTGGCTTTCAACTCTTTTACACTGCGGAATAGATGGTCTCATTTATATCTTGACAAGGCATCCTCTGCTGGAATACAGTGTATCCAATTTACTGAGAGTATCGTGAACATTTCCCAAAACATAACAGGTGAGTCAATGCCCTTTCAGAACATAGCTCAACAGTATGAGAAATTAGCCGAGAAAATGCGCAACCAAGAACTGTATGAAGATTGTCAATGTGTTGAAAGCATTCCGAGAAGTGAGAGAAACAAGCAGCAGAAGGGTACACACCCACTATGTTTCGAACATTTTGGTAGGAGTTATGCAGATCTTTCTCGGTGGCAATAGAAGAGAGGTCAAATGGTGGGATAATTGTAACTTTTAAGCTAATAGAATGTGGAAAAGGAGAGTATATTGTTACTTATAATGTTTTAGACTCTGCAGTTGAATGTACCTGTGGAAAGTTTCAATCCATTGGCATTTTATGCAGTCATGCTCTCGGGGTACTCAATTGGAAAAATGTCTTCTATATACCGCATCACTACGTAATAAAAAGGTGGGGGAAAGACTGCAAAGCTACAGTAGCATTGGGTGGCAATGTGGAAGCAGAATCTATAATGCAGGATAGATCGTTGAATTTATATGCAACTGAACTTAGGCTCAGAGCTTCAAATATCATCACCAAAAATACACCGAAGGAAGGGCTTCTGAAGCTATTTGAAACTTACTTGGCCAAGGCAGCGGAAGCGCTTGATAAAGCTTCGAAGCTGAATCCTGCAGAAGATTTGAGCCAAAAGCTTGATCACGCAGGGAATGCCAACACAAAGCCGGTTTCCAAATCCTGAGCTTTCTGTTCTGAATAGTATCAAACTGCAGAACACTATCATTGAGTCATTATTAGCTTGGACAGTGAATTTGTTTCACGTTTCAGTTTAAATTGAGTCATTATTGCAGGCAGGTCTCTCAAGCTTTCAAATTCTTTTCATCCAGTCGGCTCTTGCCTAGGACCGCCTCTGTCGTTGGCATATTGTCATGAATCATGGACTTCGTAGTTAGTGCATAAGAAAACAAAGTTATCCGATAGATTAATGTTAAATACCAACAATAGGGTCAACAAAGCACCGCATCTTGCCATTTTACACAGCCATGAAGTATAAGTGGTGTCTTTAATACCTCTGTTTGTGGTCTATCTTTCAGGTAGATATATTGCCTTTTTTAGGGAGTTGTTTTGATCATATTGTAATATGATGGCAGGCTTAAGGCCTTGAACTCCTTATCATGTAGATCTAGTTTCAACTATAATAAAAATTATTTTAATTTTTCAAAAAAAAGTCAAAAGCACATAAGCTTCTAATCCAGTTCAATGTAACCCATGGATGGAGTAGAAATATGGTAATTACCAAAAATTTTCTTTTCAAAATTTCAAGTATTTCCATCAAATTTACCATGTGTAGGTAAATCTTATTGAATTGATGACATTAACTCATCGGTACCTCTAATACAGCATATTATTTAAAAATGTACATATGTAAGATTAACAATAGCTTGAGTCGGTTAGGTTCACCCTTTGTTCTGGTTGGCCCGATTTCTTAAGAGTGGGTGTAAGTGCCATTTAAAGTTCGTGGTTCAATTTTGTTTGATTCAACTTAAAATAATATAGTTTTGATTTTATTTTATAATTTAATATTATTTTAATATCAAATTTCTTAATTTAAAATATAAAATAACTTTGTTTTAAAAATGAACAAAAATTATAAATGAACAAATTTTAATAAAATATTTTAAAAATTATTTGACTTGTAAATAATGTTATAAATAATTTTTAAAACATAAAGCTTAAATAATATCACAAATAATCTTTAAAATATAAAAATTAAAATAAAACTATCAAAGTCTAAAAAAATTTGTATCCATTAAATAATATCATCAATAATTTGTAGAAAAATAAAAATAAGAAATTGGGAATATAATGTAATTAATCTTAATTTTATAAATGTTACAATTAAATAACCTAAGTGATTCCTTTACCAGCTCGGTACCAATCCCTATTCTTTCAGGGAGAAGATGATCAAAGAAAGGAAGACTATTCCTTTATAGTCTACAACAACAATAACATATCAGTAGATTCCAGAATTACGTAGTCTAACCATAGTAGGAATCTTGAGAAAGATGGGTTTCGTTGGTCCACGGATCTTCGTCAAATTCCATGGTCTACACTTTCTCTTCAGTTTCATGTACTTTCATTAGCTAAGACACAAAGACAAGTCTATTTTTAAAATATATATTTAATTATTTATTCAAGTTCGATTAGGGTCAATCAGGCTTCAGACAGTCTGAACCTAATTGAACACAAATTCAAGTTGGAATTGTCAAACTCCATCGAGTTTTGAATTGGACTCGAAACCGATCCAGTCCATTGCCACCATTAAGAGAAATAAGTATATAAATATCCAGATAAGTTCTATCTTTACTTGGCAAATTCTTAAGGCAAACATAACATAATAAAATTCAAAGTCTTAACAAAAACATATCATATTATAGAAAGGAAATAAAGAAGTTAGTTTGGTTTCATTTAGAGCAAGCCATATGCTCATCTCTTTAGCAATTTGCTCCATTATTCTCTTCATTCGCTGTTTCTTCCAACCTTCTCTTTTCTTGCTTTCTATACCTGATTCCACAAGCATTGCACAGTGTCTGAAACAACAATCAAAAGACATTACTCTAAAAATTTAGTTAGGGATCTATAAATCATGTTCAAGTAATAAATTTCTCATTAATGTGTAACTCTATGTATAAGTTTGACTATTTTAGGAAAGAAAACTTGCCCCTCGACCGAGAGGACCTCGACGCCATACTGGTGTGTCATTGGTGTTGCAATGGATATTTGTACACCTTATATGAGGCTCAGATTGTCTCCTCGAAGCTCTGGATCTCAAATTGGTTTCACCAGCTCGATGGTCATGAACATGGTTATTGTTTATGGCCTCCACTGGTGGTGCTAATCCAAGGTTGAGGTTATCAGCAATGGAGTTAGGAGTACTCGAGCTTGGTCTTCCATGGAAGTTAGCAACCATTGAGTTCTGATTCAGACTAGCATTGTCCTGAGTACTATTTACTTCATAGATGCTACCTATTTTGGTGTCATCGATGAATTGGTAGTAAACAACAACACCTCGTTGTCTACGAGTTCTCCTACCATTGGCTCCATTTGCTGGTTCATAAGTATTTTGGATCTGTTTAAACAATATCTTTAGTTTCTGTTTCTAGTTATTACTCGATTCATATCATATTTTTGTTTTAGGATTGATATAATTTGATAGTGGAATTAGGCATATATAATAACAATAGTAGTTACTAGTTTTTATTCAAAGGACTAAGAAAGCTATCTACTATTCTATTAATTAAGCTCAATAAATTCTACAATTCAAAAGAAGAAAAGTGAAAATGAAATTTAGAGTACTAACACATCATCAATAAAAACTAATTTAGTCTATATGAATCAATTGAATAGCTTAATTAGCTAACCACGTGTAATAAATTAAGCGTCTTTCATTATAATAATTATAAAAATATAAATTAATAATTCGACAAATCAAAATTTAGATTCTTTTATAATAAATAGAATTGATCAACTAATTAGTTAATTCGAGTTCTAAAATGGATAAAAGATCATTTTCCATAGTTATAAGAAGTGAAGATTAATCATTTATCTTTTGATCATTAACATCACTGAAAGAACTGAACTTGCAATTTAGTAAAGATCAAAGGCAAACATTATCTTTATTAGGAATTGTTAGCCTTAAATTTAATTATTTCAGAAACTACCATTAATATCTTTTATTAGCAAGAAGAAATTGAACGTATTCATACTTGATACTTTGTCTAAGAAAAGGAGACATTTAGATCAACTGTTGGTCTTGATCAAGAACTTAGAATCCCAATTTCTTGAGACACCAACCAAAGTAGTTCTACAAAAGTTTTAAAAAAATGCAGAAAAATATATAAATATATACAAGTGAAAAATCTACAAAAGAATTTAAAGGCTGGAAGAGCATAACAAAAAGTTATACCTGGCCTTGGGCACCATGCAAATTGAAGATAGAAACACTAGGGACCATTCTGATAGAGTTGAACATTAATCCAATTTGAGGGTTATTTTCATCTTCACCAATTGGTAAACCTAGCTTCAAGGTAAGGTCTACAGTAGAATTTCCACCATTGGGACTGGATGCATTAACCAATTGAATGGTTGTTTGGTTAAATCCCTGAGAATCCATTTTTTTTTCTTGAGTGAGTGAAGAAGATTACAGTCTTTAGATACTTAAAAGCAAAATAAAAACCTTGCCCACTTCAAAAAATAAAGTAACTTTTCACAAAATGACATAATAGTAATAAATAGATAAGCCAAAAAAAACATTGAATGCTGACACAAATCTTACAAATGGTCACTCTTGTTTTGATATTGATACAAAATCACTCTCAAGAGGATTAATTACTAATCCGTTGACTTTTTCCCATATACTGTTCACCTAATAAAAGTTAATTAAATTCAGGAGATGAATTATCAACCAATCCAAAAAAAGTTTCATCCAAGGGAGAGAAGCATTAGGTGTAGAGATGTTAAAGCATATTTAAATGGGATAGAGCTTGATGATGATTTCGATATTGGAGTAGTGAACTTCCTCATCCTATCCCATGTACGACTTTTCACCTGTAGTACAATCACATAAGGTTTTATAAAAACAAGCAATTATATTTAGTTCGAGTGAACAAATGAATATTTGGTCCGAACGAGTCTCTTAAGAAATAGAATATACACAAAATTTTAAGAATAAAATGTAAAACCTATATATATTGAATATGTGGCTCATTAAATAATTATAATTTTAATAATATTAAATGCTAACTTATGATTTTTCAATTTGACGAAGGAAGATAATGTTGGTTAATTAAAATAAGATTGTATTTTACACACACTATTTGATGGTAATGGTTCAAAGATATCTTTATTTAATTTAAAATTGATCATCTCTTTTATCATTAAAAAGCAGAATTATTGAGAAAAAGAGAGAGAAATAAGTTTTTTCACATTCAATCTTTTAGAATGGTTTGTCTCAATCAAAATTACACTTATGGATCAAGGTGTACTTCATATTTTATATTTTCATGTAACATAGAAATTTCAAATTTGGAATATAGAATTATTATGATTATGTTTGTGCAATAAATAATGTTTACGTGTGGTATGCTCTAAATCTATGTTTTCTCTTGAAAATATTGCATAATTGCTTGTCAAATTTTTTCTTCGTATTTCAAGTTTTCGGTTCACACTTATATTTGTTTCTTCTTTGTTACAAGACGAAGCCACACGTGTTTTGGTTATGTTTCAACCACAAGTGTGATCCGGGAAAGTTTTTCGAGTGCAACTTCACCCTATTAATGATTTAATCCGTGCGTTTAGTTTCTGATGCCTAAAGCTTTGTCAATGTGATTATCTTGGAAAGTATAAGAGAAGTTTGACTATAAAAGAAACACGACCCACATTATTATCTTTTGGTTTTGGTTTTTCTGCCGTGTATGTATAGATAATCAGGGGGTTCATGAATGAAAAACGATTATTTATCTATACATTAAATCAAAGTTGCGAATACCGTATCGAACTTGGTATTAGATTAAGTTCTGGTACAGTATTGTACTAGACACGATCATTATTGGGTACCGTTTTAGGTAATTTTTTAAATTTATACAATAGTCCCTAAAATTTTTAAATTTTGCAAAATAATCCATCTGTATATTGTACAGTTGTACTGTATATTTTACTAGTTTATTATTTACATCAACCTTATTTCCAAAAATTATAATAAAAATAATAATTACAATTAATATAAAATAACAATAATTTTTAAATATTTTACATATAAATAATAGCTACAATTAATATGAAAAAGACAATCATTATCATACAAATTTAAAATTAAGAATAATACAAAGTATTTAAAATATTACAATAATACAATTTCGTCATTTTAATAAATAATAATTACATTAAAATATATAATAAAAAGAACAATAAATATCCATAAACAATTTACAAAAAGAGTTCACGACGAATAAGCAATCAAGTAAAAGTCAAACCTAAAATAAAAATATTTACTGTTCTTTCAAATGTCTCATTTAATAATAGTAGTTATAGACATCACATGTTTCTTGTTTGTTTCTCCAAATTAATTCCCATTATAAATTCTCGCTAATTTAAACTTTCAATCAGCAAGAAAGTATAGTAATCAGCCTTATGGTCGCTTGCAATTATTTAATTTTCAATTCCCACCCATTGTGATACGGATTGCGTTTTAGGATATAAATATGAGAATTTCAAGGTATTTGCATAGTTTATGATAGACAACT
>JAOTAX010000196.1:2025536-2042426 GCA_025629825.1 Erythroxylum guanchezii | reverse complement strand
AGAAGTAGAAGATGAAGTTAGGTGCTAGATAAATTTTTAATCGGTCTTTCTTTGCATATAAGGATATGGTAAGTTACCTAAAATTCCAATTTCACTTGAAAATTAGAGGCGGCTTAATCGATAGACAACCACACTCCTAATATAGGAAGGAGGTCCTGAAATGGATTCCCAATTTTCTCTCCTTTAAGCTGAATGGCCCTTGAAATTGAAGTTTACATCTAAATAAAATAAAGATAAAAGACATAAACCTCTCTTATAGATGAAAAATCTTAGAAAAACTGTCTAACCTTTAAAATTCTCAAAACAAGTTTCTTTTAGTTTTCAATTTTTTAGAAAAATTCTTTCTTTTAGATTTTGGTTAAAAAATAACTATAAAAACACATAATAAGTTGTTATTTTTGTGCTAACTTTGAATATAAATCTTTTTAATATATTAAAATTTTTATTTAAAATTAGTGAACTTGTTTATTAATTATTCTCAGATGATTTTAAACACATGGGAGATGAAATTGAATCAAAAAGATGTAAGGAAAGTAAAAAAAATTCAAATTCCCAACTGGTAGAAAAGTTTTTGACTAAGCGTGAGCACGTGCAAAGAGAAAATTTATCTACAGAATCTAATTTGAAAATAGATTCGATATACTTTGGATTTTATTATTTTGGGAATCAATTTGTCTTTTATGTGGGAATCTACTGCCTGATTATGCAAGAAGTGTATTTGATAAAAATAATGATAAGAGGGAAGAAAAGACCCTTGGAAATACATCATCTTTTCATGTTTTTCCTGCTATTTTTCTGTTTTTAGATTTTTTTTGAAAAAATTGCAGAGATAGAGACAATATGTCCTGCTACTTTTCTGTTGGGTTTTACCTCTGTTATGAGTAGCTAAATCTTTTTTCTTGATTGAAGGGAACCACATTATCATTTAGTATGTGTGAGATTTTCTGAATAAAGTTTATTTCATGGATGAATATTAAGTGTCGTATTACTTTTTATGATTAAATTGATTTATCTCTAGAGTGCGCAACTAAAAATTGATTGATTTAGTTAGTAGGATTTGACAATTAATTTTACTAATCCAAAGTGGCAATTAGGATTTACGTTAGGGATTAGAAATTCTAAGAAAGATATTTATCTAGATTAAATACATATTGTATGTGTTTTGCTCACTGGTTCTCTTGGTTCTTAAAGCTATTAATTAATCAAACTTAAGATCGTATATAAGTTGTTGGTTAATAAGAGTGATTAAAATATATGTTTCTATTCATTTAATCCTAAGAGAGAGCATCACTCAATGAGTATTTGTTAATGAACTTAATTTTATATCGATGATCTATATTAGTTTGATAACATAGGTAACCCGAAACTAAGGTTTGTCATCAATTTTTCAGATCTGATTATTTTCATTTATTTCCAATTTTTTATGTGATTATTTTCATTTATTTCCAATTTTTGTCATTTTTAATTTCTAAAAAAAACATGATACTTTAACCCTCCACCCAATTTGTTTTAGTTTTCAACTTGTGAAATATTTACCAATAGATTCCTCGTGAGAACGATCCCAACTCTTCAATCACTGCATATTTCATTACTAGAGTTGGTATTGATTTAGTTGCAGGCGACAACATTACCAACACATGTAGTATGAATATTATATGCGAACTAATCAAATGTCACTTATTGTAACTCAACTCAACTCTTAAACTAATTAATATGAGTTAATTACATTTGACTTAAATTAATAATTTAAAATAATTATAATTAATTATTAGTTTAAATTCAATTTAATTAGTTTGGTTCGAATTTAAGAGTTTTGTTGAATTTTTATAAAAATAATATTTGATTAATCTAAGTCTGATATTTATGTTTCATGTATTTTGTCCCAATTTTTTTACTGAAATTAAAAAAAAGTTTTCTGAAAAATTAAAAAATAAAAAGAATTTTATCTAAAATTTTAGATGTCATGGATTTTTTTGAGATTTCTTAAACTATAGAAGAAGTTTGTGTCTTTTACCCTAAAATTTTAAAAAAAAATTCTTCAATAAGGCGTATCTTTTTTTTTGTTAGTTAATATTAAAGATTTCTTCTTCTTTTTTTCATTTGGTTCATATATAGTATTAAGTTTTATTCATTTGTAGTAAATTAGTCTGTCTTTTTTTTTTCTCAGGAAAAGGTACAGGAGACTAACATAAGAAACACATAAGGTAATCAAAGTCATCTCGAAAGCAGAATTTCGACATCCTTATCATTAAACAAGGCCACAATAATATAAAATATTGACTTTGATGACCATCAAAGTACAATAAGTAGGTGCGATTAGCCAGAAGCGCAAAGGTTGAGTCCAAAGAATAGAAAGCCAAATCAACCTCATTTTTATCTTTTAAGAAAAAAAAACGCTACATATAAGGTGGTAAATTTTTATACAGTCCAAAATCATATGCCAAGTGATTGATTTTTTCTTTAAAGCCTTGTCATTTCTAGCCTTCCACAATTTTTAGTAAGTTTAAAAAAAGTTTGTCAAAATTTTTATTTTGTGTTCTATATTTATATATTAAAATTGGCTCTTTTTCCTTTCTATACTATTAAATAAATTCAAAGCATACACTCATTGAATAATATAATTGATAGACTATAACTCTCAAAATGTTCGATGTTATAAATTAATAACTTCTCTATGTTGTCAAAATTTTTGACATTGTGTTGCTTAAGCTCTCATATCTTTTATTGTAACTCATTTTTAAAGATGGTTTATTGATATAATTATTTTATTTAATTTTCAAAAAATATTTACTTACACTTTTAAATTTATCCTTTATACACTGAAAATTTAGTTATGTCCAATATTGAGTTCTAATTATGTGAAAGTTATTTTAAAGATGTATATTTTTATTCTCCTACAAATTTATACATAATAAGTTTTCATCCTGCTCTTCACATAGAAATGGCTCGGTCAGGCCTCAGATTGGTCCGGACTTGGGAATATAAAATAATGTTATTTTTTTATTTTAAAAAATCGAAAACTTGGGCTGCTCCTACCCTGACTCCTGTCATTTCAAGCCTAAGTTGAGCAACCCTAGGCTCAGTCAGGCCTCAGGCCTGGCTCAAGCCGACATCGAGTAGTTGAGAAAAGTTTGATACCTGCTAAAAATTCTTTGATAATATGCAAGTTCCGACTACGACTATTAAATACGATAACTCAAAATTTTTCACCACAAATATAAATTCTTAAGAAGAGAACTTAGAGACAAGCGTCCAAGAGCATCATGTCCTCTTATTTATCAGATTCTGAAATAAATAAAAAAAAACTGACATTACAGCTTGCTTAACAGTAGTAGAAGATGATTATATTATGGGATGGGGACATTGAATTCATTTTGAATTATCCCATCCATACCAGAACTCAAATTTATGCTCTGGACCGTTCCATAACCAAACTCCGTCGTCTGTAGCCACCCAAATGCATTCAGCTCCGCTGCACTTTCTAAGAAGATTTTCATCATTCCAATACACTTTGAAAACAAGGTGTTTTACACGATCATTTGGGTCCAAAGTGCACCAGAAAAGAGTCGACCGAGTTGCTCTAAAGCACCACTTCATTTCACCACTGTTAACTGGAACCAAATCAAGCATGGTATCATCTTTTGACTGACATTTCGCTAGCATGAACCTCTCGTTTTGGTTCATTTGATTCTGAACGCGCACACAAAATGGTGTAACAGAGGGAATCATTACTGACAACACCAAACCAATCAAGTAGGCAACTCCTTTAGTGTTGAAATCTTTCATGGCTCCGAGGATAGTCACCAAAAGAAAACCTGAAACTGCTTCAAAACTCTTGCAATGCCTTTTTATAGGCATTATCCTTTCAGTGGATTAACTATATTGAGTTTATGATTTCGAAGATGATTGGAACATGACACTTACAATTTTCTGCTGCAATCTTCATGCTTTGCTGTATCATCTTTCTTTTATTCGCATTTTTGTCGACAGTTATTGATTTCTTTTTTGTCTATTTCTCTAGTCTAGGTTACCAATAAAATTCAAAATGAACCAATTAAATCTTATCGAAACCAATAATTTAAGAAATAAGTTAGATTACCGTATTAATGACATTTAATCAATTCATATCTAATGTTTATATCTCGTCAATGTTTAAAAATTGACCTAAAAGTTAAACCGATAAAATAAAAAGTTTAAGGTTTAAAAGATTCAACTGATATTAGATCATTATAAAATTAATTAAAAATTAATTTAAATTAAAAATTTGAAATATAATTAAAAAATTGTCCTTATTTTTTTAAAAAAATTTAAAGTTTAATTAAAAAGAGAATGTTAAATGAAAATTAATTGAGTTATTTTAATTTATAAAAATGATTAGTTTATAAAAACTGACTAATTAATTGATAAATTTATCAATTTTTAACAACAAAATTATTAAAGCAAATAAGCCCTAAAAATTAAAAATGAACAGAAAAATTGGCCGATTCAAGATTTTTATGAATAAAATTGCCAAATTTGTTTGTTTGTTTTAATCATTGTATCTTATATATTTTATTGTTATGTTTTAACTGAAATTTATAAAGAACAGATTTTTCTTAAAAAACATAAAATTAAAATTTTTTAAACTATAAGTGAGTCTGTATCTTTTAAACGATGTTACATATCACAATCGAACAATTACCGAAAGGGACGTATGTTACCAATGTAAGTCTCCTCAATGTCATCTAACTTCAGGCGTAGGCACAAAACCAAGAGATAATATACGTGGTGCCCGAAGTATCACATGTCCTTGCAATGGATGAGATTATTTTTTTTATTTTTATTATTACTTTTATTATTTTAATATATTATTATTATTTATTTCTATTTTATTATATTTTATATTTTATATTATATGAATTTGTTAAGAAATATGGTATAAATCTTATTATTTGCTTTTGACATTTTTTAATAATTGGACATTTAAGATAATGTTGATGAATTTAAAGTTCAAATCAAAGTGGGATAGAATAAATCTGCTATCTTGAAAAATTAGATAAAGTTAGAATTTTATCTAAAAAAGAACTCTTGTAGATCACATCTGTGTGAGCTGAAGGATATTGTGTGTAATATAGAGATTGTGTGTGTGTTAAGACTCCTTCTTAAAGTGGGGAACAAATGTTGGATGGGTCCTTAATGAATCACGCAACACATGTTGATAGGTGTATGTGTGTAGCTATGACTTTCCCTATAATGTTATTCGCGTGACTTTAGCTAGGTTTAATTATGAATTGATTTTGGGTGTGTCAAGTTTTAGTATATGCGTTGATTGATTTTGTGGATGCGACATTTTGGAGTGTTCATGGCTAGGTGTTGTCTTTTGGTATGTAATTCATGACAGCTCGTTAAGTGTGGTTGTTGTCTAATATTCTGCCTTGACTTCTTCCTCGATCTTTTGGAGTGTGGCTCACGACTGGGTTGGATTATTTATTGCATGTGTCTTCCACTGCAAGCTTGTTTGCTTGGTCTGTCATGCTTGATGTCTTCCTGTTGCAAGTGTGAGTTGGTACTGGGATTTGCATGAATCAGCTCATAATAAGTGGTGACAACTTTCAGATCTATTTCAGTGGAGCTAAACCTATAGGAAAGTTGTCCTTTTTTTTTAAAATCTTTAGTGTATTTTTTTTTGTTCAGTAACGATTAAGGCTAAAATAGTAAATGTAAAAGATTATTGAGAAACTAGAAAACACATTTCATACTCATGCATTACATGATATGCACATACACGTGAATATTGAATCTTTGCACATCAAGATAATTGTACATGCATTCATTGACAAGTTTGGGTATAATTGTTTATAAATGTGAGTATATTGAGAAATGTGGTTTTTATATGTTGAAAATTGATTTGAGGAGTGTATAATTTGATTTAGAATTTTTGGAATTTTTGGAGAAATTTCTGAAAATTATTGGGTATTTTTGAACTAGAAAAATTGCCAAGTAGCAAAACACGGTAGTAGAAATTATTGTCCCATGGCAATGAAAATTTTGATAAAGGACTTTAGGATTTATTAACAAGTGCTATTGAAAATTGGGGAATAATTAGAGTAGAAATCGAAATTGATTGGACTAGTTAAATGAAAGAACTCAATCTAATGCTTTAGAAATGGGATATGTGGCAAGTGACAAGTGTCACTTGCTCAACCATGTCTTAAATTATTAGTTTTAATTGAAAGACCCCCTTTTTGTTGCTCTTCCACGATGCTTCTCACTTAAAAGGCTATTGGTGTCTTGTTTTGGTTTCCTCCTTCATTTTCGTAGCTTCTCTTCTCTTCTTCATGAGTTTTGATTCTTCAAATCTCCATTCACGTTAAACCCAACCTTCTCATCTTTTATGCTACTCTTTCACCTTGCTTTCTCTTCCATTCTCACCAAAAATCCAAACCTTTCAACCTCAAGATGATGATGATCGTGAGTTGTTGGTGAAGTTAGGGATTTTTTATTTTGTTGAAGAGTTGAAGATTTGGTAGCGAAATTAAGTAAGTCACGTTTTAATTTTATGGACATTGTTAAATGAAGCATTTATGATGATAGTTAGAGGTTAATGACATGAAATGGTGTTTTGAGTATGTGTCTGTCGTGAATGGTGAGGAGTGTGTAAATTTCTTGCTTTTATTGATGAGTAATGATTTATAGAAATGTTTTGGAGGTTGAATGATCATGAAAAGGAGTTTGTATATGCTAGAATGTTGATGAAGAAATGAACACACATAAATATGTATATATTAATGTTTTGTTTCATATAAATGCTAAATAATAGGTTAGGAGTTGTTTTATAGATGATTGATGTTGTATATGATGAGTAAGAAACTATGAGTTAAGCTATATATGTTTTAAAGATGAATTGGTTGTGAAATGGATGTTTTAATGAGAATTGGAGGTTAATGAGTATAGAAATGCATTTATAACCTGTTTATGTTAATGGATGAGTGTAGAAATGAGTTGAAATGGAGTTGAGAATGGGGAGTAGATGGAGTAGAGAAGGTGATCTTTGTATGAGTTGTGTTAGGGTAAGACTTGGAAACAAAATTGGTAGTTGAGCTGGAAAATATAGCAGCAAAATGATCTCTGAGTATGCTTCTATATTTTATCCATAACTTTTTCTCTAATTATCCAAATGGGATAATTCTTGATTTGGATTAAACTAGAAACATAGGGGTACATTTTTTATGAGATATCGAATTTAAATTTTGCCTTTAAGAGTCCCAAAAGTCGACATGAAATTAAGAACTAGGCACAGTACATTGTTAGGTGAATGGATATGTTGTGTTCTATTTTGAGTGCATGAGAATGTGTTATCTTTTTAGTGTTTATGATCAAGTGGGGAATATGAAATATGTATGGATGATTTTGAGTATAAATTAGGTATATTTGAAGAAGTTATCCACTTGAAATGATGAATCAAAATAAGTTGAGAATTGAGAGTGAATGAAATCTAATTGGTGTTTGAATTGTTATGGAGTGATATTGCATTAGAAGAGGTGAAATTGAAAAGATTATGAGTGAAAGTGATGTTAGAATGGGTGTAGGATCCATTGGAGATGTCGTTAGTAAAAGTATTAAGTTGGGTGAGGGCCCTGTAGATGTAGGTAATGTGTGTCGAACTATGTTACTAAATTTCGGTGTTGATTTATATTTGTCTGTTTAACATTTCTAGTTTTTAATTGTGCTAGAAATGATTGCGAAAAAATCTGAAAGTTTGCGAAATTACTACACCCCTTTAGATTTTTCAATTGGTATCAAAGAGGATCCCCGAATCAGAACTTGGTACATCAAGTTGATGTAGATCAATGTTTCGCAATTATGGCTATAAGAGAGGGGGCATCAATCACTAGGCTACCGTTGTTAGATGGTTTAAATTATCTTATTTGGAAATCACGGATGAGAGTATTTGAAAAATTCAAAGGGGTGTATTAGTTTCGCAAACTCTTTGATTTACTGCAGTCATTTCTAGCACAATCAAAAATCAGAAAAAATTAAATGCATCAAAATAAATTAACATCAATATTTATTAACGTAGTTCGACACACCTTGCCTTCTTATGTAGAGCACTTATCCAGCTTAATTATTTCACTAACGACAATAGTTTCATACAAGGCTTTACTGAGCCAACACCACTCAATCCTTGACACTATCCCTCATTCTCATAACCCGTGAAAGAATTTCACACCCAATAGTACGACTGCTTCGTACTAACCTCAAAGAGAATTTTCTCAAACAATGTTTAATGATAACGAAACAAAATAAATAACTCAAGTGATTCAATAAAATTCAACATAAATTAAAACACTTGATAAAGAAAACAACTTCCCTAAAAATGTAACTTCATCAATGAAAGAATGGGAAGTTGTCCACCAAGAACGTTATTGTAGTCTTTCAATACTATCATCGAAACACCTCACACATAGCAGCAAAAAAATCACAAATAATCATAAACGCTTCCTCACCGAAACACTACAAACAACGGAGCTACAAAATTCACGATAATTACTGAATCTTTTTGTACACAATTACTCACAACCAATAGTCCAAAACTACCACTTCGTTGACGGTAAAAACAGTCACCAAAGATTCACGCACACATCAGCAAAACCTAGCCTCAATAGAAGTTCAAAGCGTAAGAAAACGCAACTATAAGAATCACATAAAAAACAACAACCTTTCAACCCACTGTTGTCTTGCAAAGATGGAGAATATGTAGCTATCATCAATGATTATTCAGCTCCTTAAAATCACTTAAGAACAGCAGAATACGTAGCAACAATAATCACACACACCATTTAAATTACCCAGCCAAGACAAAACAATAGCAAGACTACCCCATGATCAACACAGCTATAAGAGAGATGCTAACCACACCCAAAATTAGTCCATAATTAAACCCAGCTAAAGTCATGCTCAAAAAAGAATTCATGAAGAAGTTCACTGTTGCACACATAAACACATCAACATGTGTTTCGTGAATTACTAAAGACCCATCCAACTTTTGTTCTCCATATCACCAAGGAATCTTCACACAATTAATTAATAAAAACTACAGCACCAAGATGAAATAAGCATTAACGTGAAGTTAGCCCAGTAGCCCTTCCATCCAATTGACAACCAACGATAAGCAACTCACAGTTGTCAGTATAACCACAACACAACCAACAAGAAACCCACACCCAGTCGTAGACAACATACACAAATCTCTGACTCACAAAATCAATCCACGCACATCAAACTAGAGAGAAACCACAGCTATAAACCTCACTTACATCATATGCAGAGATCTCAACTAGATAGAATTCTAAGTCCATACATTTGTCCCAAATTGTTAATACTTAAAATACAACTTTTAGATCATATAGAAATCCAATCCCACCTTGATTTGAATTTTAAACTCATCAATATTATCTTAGATGTCCAATTATCAAAAAATGCCAAAACCAAATTATAAGATATATACCATGTATCTTAACAATCTCCTCCTTTTTGGCATTGTTTGTCACAAATATGAAACTGTCCTTAAAAAAATAACTGGACTTATAATCCACATGAGAAAAGAACTACTCCTTATTCCAACATCAAGTTCCAAAGAACATCCAAAGTTCTTCAAGTTCAAGAAATATCCAAAGAAACAATAATGAACAATTATCCAATCATCCAAATTTCTCTCCCTTGGGACAAAAAAATGCTAAAAAGCAAGACTAATAGTCACATAGATATCTTAAAATTTCTCCATGAATTAAAAAGTCACCAAAAACAATCCAGTGTCTCCCCTTGAGACAGAACAACATCAAAACAAAAATGTCTTTAATGTGATCAATCTCAGCGAATAAAGAAGCATAAAAGTCAGTAGTAGGTGCAGCAGAAAAATCATAAATACATAGTGCAATAGCAGAAAACCAAGATAACAATTTACTACTAGTTAATACATATGCCAACATATCATTGCTCACTTCAATTCCATCTTCATAAGACTGATCAAATTCATAAACCCCATCATCAAGCATAGCCTCATGTACACATCAATCAACTAAACCTTAGAAAACCTATAAATAAAAACTCAAAAAGCCTAAACAATAACTCCTTAGAACCTTTTTTGTTGTTTGTAATAAATAACATCAAACTATACTTCAAAAATATAAAGCACACAGTCCCTATGCTCCTAAAAGAAATTCAAACTTGGGCTTATTTCTTGTCACATTATCTCAGTCATCAACTATTTGGTTGATTTCTTCATCTAAAGCAATTGACTTATCCTCAGTCTGAACAGTTTCTTCAAAAGTAGTAACTAATTGTAAATCTAGACAATTTCTTATTTTTCCTTCACTATGTCTTCGTACTTGTACTTAATCCTTTCTAAACCAAGAATGCTTTGATAACATAGGTTGTTGTCGGAAATTTAACGAAGAGTGTCTAGATTTTCAGTTTTGACCCTTTTGAAGCATCATTTGTAACAATTTGTAACATTTCAATCTTATGTGCCCGATTACTCCACAAAAGTGACATGTAGGTATGAATCTCCGATTTTTCTTTGAGATTTCTCCTTGGATAGAATCAGTCACACCAATTTTCTCATCATTTGACTTAGAACATTCACCTATATAGCTAATGCCTGGAAGGTCTCCCTTAGTCTTACCGATTTCCAACGACTTTTTAAGCTTTTCGGTACCTCCATTTAACATTTTTATTTCCTTTTCCATGCTGGCCAACATCAATTTTGTTTCATTAAGCTCATCTATTGTAAATAACAACTTCTTCTCAAGGTCTTCAATGGTGTTCTTCGTGGTAGAGTTTTCCTCGTTCAACTTCTCATTTTTCTTACATGTTTGTACCCATTTAGCATACATTAACTCATAGACTTCATAAATATCTTCCTTTTTTATTATCTGAAGTACTTTCATCACTGTCATAATATGAGATTGAGCTTTGAACTGATTCATTTGTATTTTTCTCGAAATTTTCTGATTTACTTATGTTTTTGTCATCGATTACTTCTTTCTTAGTTGTTGTAAAGCAAGTAACTGAACTTTTACTATATAAAGCAACTAACGTAGTATTATTCACAACTTCTTCTTCACTGCTATATTCACTTCTGGATTCATTCTTACTCAAAGTGCTTGTATAGGACTTCCCTTTTTTCTTTTTCAAGATATTAGCACGTTTCGCTTGCATATGTTCGAAGCATTGACACTCATGACATTGAATTTTCTTCACTTTTCTTTCACCCTTTTAAGTTTTTCCTTATTGTTTGAAATTACTATTTGATGAGCTCATACTATTTTGGCTAAAATCGAATCTATCATTCTTCACTTTCTTTAACCACTTATTGAAATTTCTTGTCAATAACCACTTACAAATTGGGAAAACATCTTGGTTTGGGCAGAACAACAGCACAATAGAATTGACAAAGATAAGAAAGGCTCAAGTCTCTGTTTGATCTGCTTAGTTTACTCAATTTGCAATTACACACAAAACTTCTTGCTAGATCAAAGAGATCCTAGTTGCTTATCATGCCAATGAGGATCTAAGTTACTCCAATCAAAGAAGATGAAGATTGGAGTGGTATAGTTCTAGATTCAGTTTTTATAGATGCTAAGAGGATGTTATACCTACCATTTCCTTTTGATAATATAGCCTTAAACTTTTGACCTTGTCAGCCTTTACAGGCCTTCAATGAAATACTTTATTTCCATATATATATATATATTTATTAATAGAGGCAGAATTTGAGAGGGTTTTGTTATAATTATTATGGCCTCGTAATTACAGTGTCACTCACACAAGAGGTAAGCTTGCTTGATTGAATGAACAAAGAACTAGTTAATTAAATCATTTAAATTTATTGTATTCTCAATTAACTTTTTTGGAGATATGGAATACAATATATTGAAAATTATTATGAAGACATGATTATTTATGTCATGATTTTGGGTGCTGATTGAATTAGTTAATATAAGTAGTTTAACAAAATTATTGATTGGTTCTATAATTGTTTGGAACATGTAGTGACATAAATTTCTATATATTTTCTATGTTCTTTAGAAAAATATATTTTCTACTTCAATATAACATGTATACATATATTAATACATTTTAATCCATTTTTTAAATAAAACTATATATTCAAAACGATCAGGTAGATACTTAAAATTTATAATTGCTATCATATGATGAAATTGATTAAAACATTATGTGCCATAGTTTAATTGTTTAGTTTTCTCAATGTATTTATGTTCTTTACACTTTCTCTTGAGTCATTTTCATGCAAAATACTAAGAACTATAGCGTTGAGCACTGTGTTAAAAAAATTTAAGGAATGGATGAGGAATTAAATACAAAAATTTATCAAACAGGATTGAAGTAGTTACTTTGAATATTAAATTTGTCTGATGTTATAATTAGTTAATTTCACTTGTATTAATCATAATTACACTCTTATTAATTGAAACTATCTAACTGCATTAATTAAAATTAATATCATAAGGATTTTGTTTTTCATTTTCATGATCTCATGAGATCCATTAAATAACTCTATTTATAAAAATGCTAATATATTTTTATGAATTATCTTTAATGTTTAACTAATTGATTAACATTTTTAATGAAAATGGTTTGTTATTTTATATGGACCTCGTTGTTCCAATCTGTGCATAGAAACTATAAATGGTGGAGTCATTTAGATATTCGAGAGATAAATCAGATAAAACATACAGAAAAGTTTTATTTAAAAAAACAAAATTAAATAGTGAATCATTCAAACTTTGACGTACTTCGATAGTATTTGGTCGCAATTAGATCTCTCAATTACATGGTTCAAAGAGTTAATTCAACAGACAAACTTACAAGAACAAAATCCTCTTTGATTTGTTTTATATTTATTGAAAGAAAAATGAAAACACCTATTCAACAAGATTATGAGCTATGTTTATGCATAATCAAAGAGTCTCCAGTACCATGATTGTGAACTTGGTATCAATCTCAAACCTAATTATTTGCTACCCACGGAGCCTGATACTCGTAGGTGTTTGCAGCACCATTGAACAAGAACAATCCTCTACCTTTAGCCACCCAAATACAATCTCCATTGCTGCACTTACTCTTAAAGCTATCATCCCCAGGAAATGGTGTGAAGTCAATTTTCTTTTTACGGTGGAATGTGTACAAGGTGCAGGAAATCATTTTCATCTTCCATTCTTCTAAACAAAATTTCATTTCTTCACCCCGGACCGGAATCGTCTTCTCCCCAGACCGCGAAAGTGCGCCGCAATGTGCAATCATCGGCTTCGCTCTATTGCTCATTTTGTTCTGAACCCGCAGACACCATTGATCAGCCATAACAATAGGAGATAGAGCTAAAGCTATAACAATAAGCAAAGCAGCTGCTTTATTGCTGGAGCCCTTCAGTGCCATAGCTAAATTGAAAGACATTTCTTGAAAAGAAATTGTTGATTTGAAGCAACAAACGTTCTCGTATTTATAGCTATAATTTTGTAGATCAAAATGCAGATAACTCCAAGTTATAGGATGCATGTTTCGTGGCGCAATGGAACTCATTATTCTTTCTCTCGTACATATTCTAAAGCGATTTTTTCCTTATTTTTATAATTTAAAACAATTTTCTATGTAAAATCCATTATTTTGGACAATTAGTCTTCACTCTCAACGAGGTGTTGCTAGGGATGACAAAAGAAAACATAGTTCCATCTGACATTAACATTATTTTTAATAAAATAATTTAAAATTTTAAAAAAAATTAGTCAATTCTAATAGGGCTCAATCTCGAGCATGGAGCCTAGAGCATCAGATACAATCAAACTTTGAGTTGAGCCTGGGCCCATATATAGAACTTCGGGTTGGACTATGGTGGCTTCAATGTTGTAAGTTCAATTTATTTGCAGCTATTTTTATGATAATTATTATCTATAAGTTTCTTTTTTTTTGTTACTTAGATCGAGTTATATATATAATAAGGTACACTTGTATTCTATTTTCAATGCTATAAATCAACCATTCACCCTCGTTTTCCAAGCAGGCTTGGCAAACGCCAGGACAATTTTGGATAATTTTTTTAAATATTTTTAAATTAAAATTAAAAAATGATGTCATTTTATTTAAAATAACATTGTTTTTTATTTAATTTTTGAGTTTCGGACCAAGTTGGAATTTAACTTAGGGCTCGAAAATTTCAAAATAAAAGCTTGATCCCCGCTTAAAACATGATTAAATCAACATGGACCCGTTGACTTCAAGTCGAGTTGAACCAGGTCGAGTTGGACCTAAACTTAACTGCCACCCCTATTTCCAATAGTCCCCTAAACATTAAGCCAAAAATAGAGTTTTTTGGTCATTTACACTCAAAAAGGATTTAAAATAATGTCATATCTTGAATTAAAATTACCATTCACTTTATATAAGTTCTTCACTTTGTTCATTAATTCTTTTGATATAAAGTGACTCCATTTATAAAATGCTAATATGTTTTTATGAGTTATTCTTGTTTAACTAATACTATCTTTGATTAATAGGTAATTTTAAACAGGTTTAATTGGAGAAAAAGTTCATGACCTAATTTGTAGATGGAGTTTTATTATGTATATATATGCAGGGGTCATTTAGATATTAGAAAGATCATAAAATGGACAAATGCAAAGCAAAATCTCATATTTTATTTACAAGAAAATTGAAAAAAAAAACTTTTGGTTTCTTTCTCTGAAGTTGTCATCAAAATTAAATAGTACATGTAAATATAATACATAATGAACCTTCCATTAGTGAAACCTTCACATCTTGATGCAAAATCACAGGATTTCGTTTCGTTATCTGAATTATACAGTCAAGGAGTTAATCCTATCTGATTTTTATAGTTATTTAAATAAAAATGAAAAAGCTTATTTTATTTATGCATAATCAAAGACTCCTTAATACCTTGATGATGAACTTGGTGTTGTTCTCACCGAATTCTTAAAATTACAGATTGCCAATTACATTGAGATCACGGACGATTGCTATAATTACCATTTAAAATTGTGGTGTCACACTCAGTTACTTGATAGGGCTGGTACTCATAGGTGTTTGCAGGGCCATTGAACAAATACACTCCCTTACCTTTAGCCACCCAAAATACAATCTCTACTCCAGCGATTGCTTAAGTTTTTGTTTAAGATATATCTCATATATCTCATTATTTAGTTTTGGCTTTTTGATAATTGAATCTCCGAGATAACGTAACCTTAAATTCAAATCAAGATGGGGTAAAATATAAATTGGATTTGATTGATTAATGCTATCTGGATCATAGGTTAAGAATTGATGTTTTGAAGTGATTAAATAATAATTCTTGTTTGACTAGGAATAAGACTCAATCTTGTAAAAGACATGGGTGTGCATCGCGTGACTAGAAGGTGTGCTGAATGAAGAACTCTATCTAGTGAAGACTTCTTCTATGATGAGATGACTATCTAGTGAAGACTTCTTATATCATGAGATTATCTAGCACGTGTATGTGTCTACGGCTGTCTCCATTTGATGTTTTCTTTGATGATTGCCGAAAAAGTTTGGGACAAGTTTTTTCATGCAACCCAAGTTTTTGTTCTTGGATGGTATTGTCTTGTGTTGGCTACGGTTATTGGTTACAAGAGACGAAGTCAATTTTGAGTGGGTGCTGTATTTTTACTTTTTGGTCTACATGAAGTTGATTGGTAAATTGAGTGTACCTGATTTCAATCGGAGTTTCACCCAATATGGGCAACAGATTATGGCTATTTAATAGGTGAACAATTTTCATATTCATCTTGGAAGGAGTTAAATTATAGGGAAGTTGTTCCTTTATATCTCAAGTGTTTTCGTTCTTGTTCCAAATTATTTAAATCACTTGAGTTGTTCGTTTATTATCTTTTACGTTAAAAGTTGTTAAGAAATTTCTCTGTTGAGGTTAACACGAGTCAGTTGTGTTATTAAATGTGAAATACTTTCACGAGTGGTGAGGATGAGAGATTGTGTCAAGGCTTGAATGGTGTCGGCTCAATAAAGTCTTGTATAAAAACTATTGTCATTAGTGAAAGTATTAAATTGAGTAAAGGCCCCATAGACGTAGGCAAGGTATGTCGAACTGCGTTATCAAATTTATAGTACTAATCTGTTAAATTTCGTATTTATTTTTCTATTTTTGTTCGTGCTAAAAAATTAATAGTTGCTAATACAGTTGCTTAATATCTAGTAACCGATGAATACAATTACAAGCAACTGCAGCAGAACCAAGTTTTTGTAAAACTACGTCCTTCCGGATTTTCAGTTTTGTGTAATAATTAGTAATAAAGAGACAAGGATGAGAATGTAAATTTTATTCTAAGTTTTACTTATTTAATTTCAAATAATGAATAAAATAAGAAATAAAAATTGGAATAAACTTTAAATAATTCTGAATTTTTATTCTTAAGGAAAGTATGGATATAAGGTGGAATCAAATATTAAAAATAACAGATAAGAGATATTATTAAAATGAATAAATATTGTAAGTTTATCATTACTAATCTTTGAAAGTTGTACTGAGTATGTTCGGACTCACAATTAATGGTAAAAACAATTGTTTAAAACTTGAAAGAATCATACCTCCACGAAAACTGATAAGGATGGCAAAAGGGTGTGGACCAGCTCGAATTGACCAGCCCAAGGTCGGCTAAGCCCTAGGCCAGACGGATAAATACCAATGTTATGAATACCGTACCGGATTTAGTACCGGATTGAGCTCTGGAACGGAATTGTACCGGTACCGGTCGATACCGGGTATCATTTCGGGATATTTTTTAAATTTATAAAATAGTCCCTAAACTTTCTAAAAATTGCAAAATAGTCCATATTGATATA
>JAOTAX010000196.1:1912945-1929722 GCA_025629825.1 Erythroxylum guanchezii | reverse complement strand
ATTGAATTCAGTTCGCATGAAAAGAATAATCAATTGACTATAGATACATATTTTAGAAAAGCATAAAATTTGAAATACAAATTGTTTAGGAAGTTCTTTATTTTATGAATTAGACATGTAACTTTCATACTTATTTAATGAATTATTATTTAATATTTTCAGTGGGCCTCAAGAATTTTTTTTAAAACTATTATCTTATGCATTTAGCGAGGTTATTAATTTATCCCATTTGCCCAAGTCGGGACCGGAGAAAATTATTATTTAATCGAGATTATTAATTTATGGAATATTCATTTATCGAGGTTTTACTGTAACGATGGAATAAAACGACAAACAACGGTGTCGTTAATACGGTCGTAGGTAAATCTAACGATGGACATTTTATGTGTCCTTCCGTCAGTAAAGTATACCGACGGACAGGCATAACCGTCGGTAAATTTTACCGACATAAGGCTTTTCCTGTCAGTAAATTTTCCAATGGAAAAAAGAAGAATAGTCAGTAAACCGTATTTCAGATAATAGCAAAGATTTCAATATTATCGACAGAAAAAGAAGAACGATCGGTAAATATCATACAGTTTACTGACAGTTTAAGGTTTTCCGTCAATAAATATAGTCTTATTTTGCAATGCTCGTTTATATTCCGTCGGTAAATAAAAGTAAGAATTTGTTTTTAAAAAACCTCGACATTAAATTTTATTTCATGATATTATGATAAATGCATAATTTCAACAGTTATGAATTATCCGTGCATAATAATTTTATTTGTTTATATATTTAATTTGCTTAAACAAAAAATTGATTGATGATATAAAGTTAAAATTATCTTAATTGATAATAAAAATATTACAGTGTACATAATAAGTCTTTGTAATTGAAAACAAATGACTACAACAATCCTAATGTCCTAGTGACCGCCGGTGCTCTGAGGTGCTACCCCTCGCCTTTATCTCATCCATCTCTTGTCTCAACTGAGCGATGGTGTCTATCAATATGTCCACTATTGTCTGAAGCCGATTGATGTGATCGGTTTGCAACCGTCTACTAGATGTTACTGTATTGGATGTGGAGGATTGTGAATAATAAGCATTCGCAAATAAACCTAGCCCGAAGATCCTTCCACGCGGTCCCTACCACCCACAGCATCAAGATACGTCTGAGTCTCATCAACAGATATTTCCTGCTGATACTGTCGCCGAATGGTTTCTTGTATTTGGTCCTATTAAAAAGCAATGTTTATATTAGTAAGTGATAATTATTAAGAAATAATAATAAAGCATTAATTTCATATACATTCAGTTCTCTACATCGGTTGTTGACGAATGTCACACCATCATGCTTCTTCGTGTGAGTGTGCAAAAACACCAGAGTAGGTGTAGGCCTCATGCTCATAGACTTTTCCTGCATATTTAACCTAAAATGTTAGATGTCAACTAGATTTTATTAAAAAAAAATCGGTAGAGTTTTCGCTATTTTTATGATATTTTCCCTTTATTGAACAAATAAAATAACTTAACACAGTCATATATGACACCAGACATTTATACTATTATCAATATCCATAATACACATATTTTCATTTCAACATTCACTCATCAATTTAAATTGAAGTACAACAAAGTAAAACATTTACAATATAAGTGTCAAGTTTAGATACTTACAAGTCTTTGTGCATACTCATGGTGGGTAATTGATCCTCCTGTATGTATGGAAAGACTCTCTTCCCTCAGGTCTCCACGTCTACTGGTGGAGTTATGTCCTGAGATGGACATTGCCTCAGGGCTTATCCAATACTCCTATCAACGACTCCATATTTGCTTCGAAATATAAGGCGGTCGTACACCAGCCTTGTGTATCGCACCAATAAAGTCGCGATAACGTGTACAAACTCGCCTCTCCCATAAGTTATGTATGATTGCGTCAGCAGAATCCCAGAAAAATTCTTTCAGACAAAAAAAAGGAAAAAATTTGAACTATTATAATGTAATAATATTTATCTAATTATTGTATACAAATCAATATAAAAAGAAAAAAAATTATTGTATCTCAAACTCTTGAAAGTAAAATCCCTTTGTGGCCTGATAGATTTTCTTCCACACATAACCCTCAGGATCAATCCTCTCCTTAAATGTAGATGTCATATTTCTGGGACATGGTCCAGACGGAATCAACCTAATATAAGAAGTAATTTTATACCATGAAAAAACCGACAAACCTATAACTTAATTAAAAACATAAAGTGTTTAATGTGATTTCACTTACATATTATTGACAATTGTTATGTACTTTCTTCAATCAAGTCCCTCAACCCCAGGCCTGTGGTCTTCTCCTCCATCTAATAAATGGGTAGTGTATGATGTATATGTTGGGGATGGTGTAGCATAACGAGTAGCAAGTGATGCCTCATCTGCAACTGTAGGCCCTGGAGAGGGAGGAGGAGATGCAGTGCTAGCTGCAGATTGTGACGGTCCACCTTCACAGTAAGTACCTTCGAACATGCATCTAAACCTGGGCCGCATAACCTCATGTTATCTCTTTGGTTCCATATTTCTACCTGAAATTCAATGTTTATTGAATTTTCTACAAATATAAGAATTTGAATTCAATATTTTACAAAATATATGGAAAAGGAAATAAGGTGATTTGTTGAATATCATATTAAAGTACAAATGACGAAATAGAAGGTTAACAATTATTAAAGCTGTAGAACAAGAACAATAACAGCCCACACTCAATAGGACACAGGTTGACCTCCAACTAGTAGGGAGGTTGTTTGACAAACTCTTACAGTCACATTTAAAATAAATCAACTTTAAAGCTGAGTCTAGTGTATTGCATCAATAAATCACAATGAATAATTATTTTCTTGGATTCCATGTGACATGAGAGTCGGTAAAGGTAAATGAGTCCCTGATGTCTGGATTCCCGAGAAGGGTCCTAACATGTTCAAACGTATCAATTGAAATAGTGAAACTTCTTCCCTCAGGTGTAGGCTTTTTAACACCTTCTTGCAACAGCGTTTTCGCTATAGCTAAATTTGTAGAGGATACAGTGAATGAGTGGCCAAATTTAATATGGAAGACTAACTCTCCAGTTGAACTACTAGCGGGAATAGGTTTACCAAAAACACAATCAGTATAGAACTTAGATAATGTCATATTAGAAAATCGTTAAACGAACCAAAACTGGACATTAATGCATACGTGAATGTGTAAACTAGGTTTATGGAATTGACAAATTTTCCAGAAGAACCGATCTCCCTAATCCTTTATAGACCCTTGTGATATTGCTCTCGCCTCTATCAGCATACATGTCATCTTTGAGATTCAAGGAAGCTTAAAACAACATGTAGTATAGACCATTAAATGTGAATATATATAATAATTTCATCAAATGAAATGAGATGTACATAATAAGGAAAGTGACGTTGTCCAGATCATACTAAACACCTTGAAGTAGAAGATCGGCTATGGAAGGCAAACGAGCATTAGTGTATGAAGTGGAGATTTTTCCTGCATTGTTTATTCCTTGGGTTGGGACAATTTTCCACATTCCTCCCAACGGAATGAATGACTACCATCCGGAACCAATAGGCATGTCAACATTTCTTGATTAAGATTTTGAATTAAGTACTTTATATAATATACTGAAAAGGAAATCATTGAATTGAAAAATAAAATATTCAATTACAAACACAAATTAATCGCTATCATAACTTAATTGTAAATTACAATCATCTTCTTCTTCGGAAGAATAAGAATCAAACTCCAGCTCCTTTTCAGATCTCTGACCCTCGTCATCCTCTCCAAATAAAATTTCAACATATTCGTTAGATGGATCATTCAAAGGTTTATTATCGTCATATATGATAGATGCATTTATAAAATGAACATCTTCCTGAAACACTTCACTTTCAATTCTTTGCTCTCCTTTTCCATGTGATTCAAAAACACCTCTATGTTTAACTTTGCAAACCGCCATCCAATCTGTCTTATCTCGTCGTAAGCTTAGAAAAGGGACATAACACACCTGTTTCGCTTGCATTGCCAACACGAAAGGTTCAAATTGTCTCAATCTTCTTTGGTAATTGATTTCAACTAGATTGTATCGGGTATGCACTTTTGTTCCAACATTTGGAGTCGGGTCATACCAGTCACATTTAAATATTACACATCGCTTTATTGGCAATGCTTGGTACTCAACTTCAAGTATTTCAATAATTTTGCCATAGTAATCAATCAATTCTCCCTGTATGGAAACTCCACTATTTATTGTTGTTATGCTATGACCATGATATTTTGTATGATATTTGTATCCATTAACAAAATACACCAAATACAATTTAACAGTTTGCAGAGGTCTCTTTGCAAGATCACAAATGAACTTGTTCTCTATTGATTTTCTAAGGCCTACATAAAAGAAACTATCATATCAAAGAGTATAATGTCATTTCAACACTTAAATATGGTATTGAACTATAAGAATATTTGTAAATGAAAACTTACATATCTCTCGAACCATAGAAGAAAGTGTCCTCCAACTTCTTTATTTATATCATCCTGTGTGTTCTCTGGCATTATCTGGCGTAACAATGCCTCGTATAATCTAAATACATTATTACATATTTCAGTTATGAACAACACAAAATTTGAAAACCGAAATAATCATGTTCAACTTACTGCACAAAAGGTTGAACCTCTTGACAGTTCAATAAAATGTAATAGTCGGCAGCCTCAATTTCTTCCTCTGTTAACATTCTTCTTATTCCACGTCTATATATTGGTCCAGGATATGTGAAAATGGACAAGTTACTATCAGAATCACTCATTCCTTCCCCATCGTCATTACAAGGAATTTTTCTTTCTCTTGTGTGAACATGCGGTTCAAAATAATGTCTACAAAATGTACTAGCTTCCTTTACTAAATAAACACTACATATCGAGCCTTCAACTCTGGCCTTGTTTTTGAAATTTTTCTTCAAGTGATGCAAATACCTATATTAGAGAATATGGTTATTACAATATTGTACTTAAAACATGTTAATATGGTTATTACAATAATTTTTGTTGAGTTACCTCTCAAATGGATACATCCATCGATATTGAATTGGACCTGCTAGTTTTGTCTCGTAGGCTAAATGCAAAGGTAGATACTCCATACACTCAAAGAAACTTGGGGGAAAAATCCCTTCTAACTTGTACAAAATTTCTGAAATTTCCGTTTCTAATTTTTCCATTTTAGCCAACTTGATTTCAAATGATGTTAAACTTTTGAAAAACAAACTTAATTCTATTATTAATTCCCAAACCTTATTCAGTAGTAACTCCCGAAACGCGATTGGAATTAGCCTTTGCATAAACACATGACAATTATGACATTTCATCCCAAATAATTTGTTCTTCCTCAGGTCCACACACCTTGCCAAGTTTGAAACAAAACCATCAGGAAACTTTAGACTTTTCAACCATTCACACAAAATCTCCTTTTGTTTTTTGTCCAAAGTGTAACATGCTTTCGGATATTTACTGGTACGAAAATCTTTATGTAACTCATTCCTTCTACAAAAAATTTGCAAATCAGCTCGTGATTTTGCATTGTCTTTTGTCTTCCCTTCAATGTTCATAATGTTATTGAACAAATTGTCAAAAATATTTTTCTCAATATGCATCACATCTAGATTATGACATATCAAATTAGTTTTCCAATATGGCAAATCCCAAAAGATGTTTCGTTTTCTCCAACCAAAGTTTTGACTAATGCTACTATTTACTTCATCAGCTTCAAATTCTGTTACTTTCAGCAAGCCTAATTCCTCAACCTCTTGCAAAATCTCTTCCCCAGCCTTGAGCGGAGGAGGTGGTGTTTTTACCATCCTATTCTTAATAAATTTGTGTTTATTACATCTAAATGGATGATCTGAAGGAAGAAATTTCCTGTGATTGTCAAACTAACATATTTTGCCCCCGTTTGGAAGATAAAACGTTTCAGAATCATTGCCACAATAAGGACAAGACAATTTTCCAGCTGTGCTCTATCCAGTTAATATGACATATGCTGGAAAATCACTAATAGTCCACATCAAAGCCGCTCTCAACACAAAATTTTGTTTCAGAGGGACATCATATGTTTGAACACCATATTGCTAAAGATGTTGTAATTCAGATATCAAAGGTTGTAAGAATACATCAATTTTATGCTTTGGATTTGTAGCCCCTGGTACAATCACCGTCAAGAACATATATGCGTCTTTCATACACATCCATAGAGGTAAATTATAGGGAGTAATAATGATTGACCATGATGAATATTGCTGGTCGGATTGACCAAAAGGTTGGAATCCATCCGTCGACAATCCCAACCTAACATTTCGACATTCAGTTGCAAACTCAAGATGGATGTCATTAAAATGTTTGCATGCCAGTGCATCTGATGGATGACTCATTATTCCATCTTTCTATTCGTGTTCATCATGCCATCTTATGTGAGATGCAGTAACATTATAAGCATATAATCTTTGAAGTCTCAGAGTTAATGGAAAATAATACATCTACTTCTAGGGTACTAATTTCTGTTTCATATAACGCTCTATAGGCTTGAACCTAGATTGACCACAAAATTTTCACTCTTGTAATTCTACATCATCTCCCCGATACAACAAACATCCCAATTTGCAACAACCAATCTTTTCAAACCAAGACTCCTAATAAGTTTCTTCATATTGTAAAAACTATCAACCTTTGTATGATTTGGGGGTAATGATTCATTATACCATTCGAGAATTTTATCAAAACTACAGTCTAAAATATGCCCTTTAGGCTTTATGTTCAATATTTAAGCAATTGAAGACAATTGGGTAATTATCTCACAATTTGGCTACAATTCTTACTCAGCTGACTGTAGTAAGTCAAAAAATTGTTTTGCATATGGGTTAGTGCTTCTTTAAGATTTTCCCTATTTTCCTCAAAGGTATAACCGGTTGCATTATAAACCATTTGTATGTATAGATTTTCAGTTCCATCCACATAATTTATTCTAAATCCAATCTCCCCTTCAAACTCATTTAAGATAACAGATGATTGTGTTTGATTACCCATAAAGGTGCTAGAAATCAACTGTTCCCCATGTCATGTCCACTCAAAATAATTGGAAACAAACCCTTTTCTCAGCAATTGCCCATTAACTTCATCAATAGGAAGGAAACATTTGTGTTTGCACTTTTTACATGGACATCTGATCTTTGGCCTATCCATCTATGTAGGTTGAGAACATGCATAGTGAATAAAAGCTTCAACTCCTTCAACAAATTTAGGATTAATGAAACCATCAAGTGTTAATCGTATATACATCCAAGATTTATCCCGGAAACTCATTTCTGGAAAGTTGTTGATTTAAAACAGTGAATCCTTAATTTGTATCATTAATGTTAACCAAAGATTACAAAACATGGTACTACTATCGCCTACAATCAAATTTAAAAAGAAACCAACTTCCGTCAATATAAAATAATATAGTAGTAGAAAGTAAGGATCGTTCCCACAAGAAATTTTTAATGGTAAAGGTTAGCGAGTTTAAAACTAAAATAAAGTAACGAAGGGGGGTTTTGGTTCACGTAATTTAAAAAATTAAAAATAACAAAAACTGAAATTAAACAAAAATATTCAGATCTGGAAATTCAGTAAACAAACCTTAGTTTCGGGTTACCGATGTTATCACACTAAAATGGATCCTTGATATAAAATTCAATTCATTAATAAACATTCATTGGGGGTTGTTTTCTTTTAAGTGTAAATAAATAGAAACATGTATTCTAAGCATTCTTATTAATCAACAACCTAGATACGATCGTAGGTTCAATTGAATAATAGCTTTAAAAACTAAGAAACCAATGAACAGGATAACACATGTACGACATGCATTTAATCAAGATGAGTATCTTCTTAGAATTTCCCACTCTAACATAAAGAAGGTAATCATAATTGCTACTTGTGATTAACAAAATTGAACGTCATATTTCATTAATCTAGATATTAAACAAATCAATTCCTAGTTGCGCACCTAGAAATCAATCAATTCAATTAGAAAAAGTAATTCAGAAGATACTCAATGTTCATCAACAAAGCAAACTTTATTGAAACATCTCACACATAATAGATGATAACATGGTTCCCCTCAAGCAAGAAAATAAATTTGGCTACTCATAACAAAAGTGAAAATAAACAAAGAAATAGCCAATTGTAAGGTCTCCATCCTTGGTCTTTCTTAGAATCCGAAAAATCCCTAGAGAAATAATGCAGAAATTGAAAGACCTAACTATGGCTAACAAAAAAAAACAGAAAAAGAATGCAAAAACGTAGAACTACTGCTGGAAATTTGCAGAAAACTACCCTAAAACCAAAGCTAATATACAAATGACTGACAAAAACTAGAAAAGAAGACTGCTGGAAACGTAAAGCTACTCCTAATGAAAAATCTACAAAAAAAAACTATTCTAACACTAAAGGCTGCGTGAACAGTAACTTCTCTCCCCTTTTATGCTTTTCCGATCCCTCTGCTCTCTCCTTCTTGTAATATTCAGCAGATAATCCTTATCCCCATTTCAAGTTGCAGATCTCCATTGATAAGATAACAATTTGGTCTTCAAAGATTATGAAAATCTTGGATTTGAAATTGAAAACAGATCTGCAGATTATTTTTGTCCTTGTACGTGCCCATGCTTAGTTACTGAATTTGCTGTTAATCTGAAATTTTTGGATTTTCTTTGTTTCTTTTGCATATTTTGATTCAATTCCATCTTTAAAGTATTGAAAATCACCTGAAAATAATTACGAGATAATTCCATTAATTTTGGATAATAATTTTCACACATTAAAGAGAATTAAATAGAAAATAAGCACAAAATGACAACTTAACACTGGTGATCACATGGGAGCAATTCACAGCATCAAATAGTATTTACATGAAGCATTTACAATTAAAGATCTGGGAGAACTAAAATTTTTCCTTGGACTTAGAAGTAGCAAGAACAACGCTAGGAATAAATATTTTCCAGAAGAAGTACACATTGGACTTGCTTAAGGAGACTAAGTTTTTATAATCCAAACCAATATCAACACCAATCTTACCAGAAACAAAGCTTTCAAAGGATGCCAGCGAAAAATTAGGGGATGTTACACAATTCAGAAAGTTGGCAAGCTTCAATATTTGACTACAACTAGACCAGACATCACATTTGTTGTACAACAGTTAACACAATTTCTTGATTCTCCTACATCGGATCATTTGGCTGCTGCTCATAGAGTATTAAGGTATCTAAAGGGAACTATAAGACAAGGTCTTTTCTTCTCTTCTGATAGTGAAGTTAAGTTCAAAGCTTTCTCAAATTCGGACTGTGGAACTTATCTAGACACTAGGAGATCCATTACAGGATATTGTTTGTTTCTTGGCTCTTCCTTAATTTCTTGGAAAAACCAAGAAATAGAACACAGTCAGATGCAACTCTTCATAAACAAAATACAGAGCACTAGCAATTACAACATGTGAAGTGCAATTGCTACATTATATAATCAATGAACTACAGATGCCTTCTACAGTTCCAGGACCACTTTTTTGTGACAACCAGTTTGTGGTATACTTGGCACAAAATCCAGTGTTTCACAAATGCACAAAACATATTGACACTGATTGTTAGGTGGTTTGAGAAAAATTGCAAAATGGTGCTATAGTGTTACTTCCTGTTTCTTCCAAAAACCAGTTAACAGATTACTTCACCAAAGAACTTTCCTTGACAGCTTTTCAGGAGTCTTTTAGCAAACTTGGAGTACATAATATATACTCACCAGTTTGAGGGGAGGTATTAGAATTATATAATGACAAAGTTGACAGTTATGTTAGTTATTCATAAATTTGTTATAGTTAGTTATACTCATTATTCATTCTTAAGACATTTTGTATAAATAATCTTATTCTGTTAAGATGAAATAGACATTTTACCTTCTCTTAATTCAGTTTTCTATAAGGTGTTGAAGTTGACATGGGAAATTCAATCCTAGTCTTTGAGAATGATTTTATTGAAAAAAAATATATAGGAGCTATTGGCATATTCAATGGAACTTTGGTTCTCTCTGTATGTCTTTATTTTGGGACATACATGCGAGGAAGGCTAACATAGTATCTAACATAGCCATAGTTATATTGCCTTGGAAAATCCGAAGCTAACATTCTTTTGATTGTTTGTACGTACATAATTGTCTATCACAGTCCAAGATATATGAATCATTCTTAGAGCGTCAATAAGCAAGAAGTTTGTGTGTTTGAACTTCTCCGAGAATATCTAAGTAGCTGTCGGATTTCATGTAATTGGTGTAAAAGATATATTAAATTATTGGTTAAGACTTGCCAAATTTATAAGTTTGAAGGTTTGAATGAGGATTAAGTTTGAGATTTAGTGTAAGTTGTTTGGATTTTGAGTCCAAAATAGTTGAAATGTTTGAGTTTAATGTGGTTAGAATTTTAAGGTTTTATTTGCTGGAAAATTAGGTTAAAATTACTAAAATTTTGGTGAGGTAAACAATATAATAACTTAAAATTTAAGAAAAAAAAACCACACACCTTTTATTCAATGATTAAAAAACTCAACAATTCGATATCAGTTCAATCATAAAAATTTTCACTCTTCTAACTTTTCAGTTCAATTTTTAACTTTTCGGTTCAATTTACTTTAATAACTCTTATTGTTAAAAATCGATTAATTTATTAATTAATCAGTCAATTTTTATTAATTAATAAGCTCTTATAAATTAAAATAAATAGATTAATTTTTATTTAAAAATCTATTTTTCAATTAAACTTCAAATTCTTCTATGGATAAAAACAATCTCTTTTAATTATATTTCAAAATTTTTGATTTTATTCAATTTTTAGTCGTTTTATGACGATCTAATACCGGTTGAATCTTTTAAACCTTAAATCTCTTGTCTTACCGATTTAGCTTCTGGTCTAATTTTTAAAACATTGTTTTTAATTAAAGACTCAAGTTTATAGATTTTATTATTAAAAATAATTCAATTTCTTCAGTGAAATTGTTTGTCGTAATGTAATAAATAACAAATCACGTTATCTAAATAAAGCATTTTACAAATTAATGATTCACAATCAAGTGATGGATTGGATACAAATGACGCTTGTACCGAAACACGAACCTTCAACCTTTTGATAGGAAAGTTTAGAGCTAATTTCACGATTAAACCACTTTTAGTGTTAAGATTTATTGCAAGACCATTAACCTCAATGAAAACATACGATATCTAGTAATATTCATCACAACTATATATGCAGATATTGAGGTTATGCGCTTTCAAGACTGTAGGTGTAGGATATGGAGCAAAAGAATGTGCTGGGATTGAGTTTACCACTAAAATTCGGCAGAGTTGTGTGTTTATATATATATTACTTACTGATCATATATTAAGGTTATTATTATGACTAATGAACCTAACATTTTAATTGTATTCATTTTTCTTAAAGAAAAGAAGTTTTTTTAAAGAAAAGGTAGATGATAGATTTTTTATATATTTATGTTTTTTATGTATGTGAAAAATAATACTAAAAGTTAGAATATATTAGTTGAATATATTATAATTTATGTGGTCTTAGTTAAGATATATATCTTATATCTTATTATTTAATTTTAGACACTATTTGATAATTGGACCTAGTAGATTTATGTGAGACTCTTCCAAGATAAATTTGATAAGGTTTAAAATCCTAATTAAGATGGTAGTCTATTTTTGAATAATATTTATCTAAGGAAGTAAATTTTCTAAAATTTGATTGATTATGGCAATAGTAATATGGCTGAGATTTAGGTTGAATATTGTCATTTTTGATGAGTAGTATCAACATATTTTGGATGATTTGGTAGTTGAATTTCTGGGAATATTGTTGATGAAGTTTGGTAGCTGATTGCGTTAAGATATAAGTCCATATGCTGCAAAGCTTCTTTGCTAAATGACGCCACCTTGGCTGAAGGGTTTTGTGTTACGTTTTCTTTTATGTTTTTGTCATTGATTGAATGGTCTTGCAGCTGAGATTTGTCTCTTGGTTTATACGATACTTGGCTAGGTGATTTGGGCGTATATGCTATGTACTGATTGATATCGTGTTCTTTTCTTAGTTGGGCATTCTTCTATTATTCAATGACAAGTTAGGGTGTTCTTTGGGAATTTGCAATGGATTTATTTTTTGGTTTTCTTATCATTCTAGTGTTGTTGTTCATTGTCCATGGTGTGTTGATTGTGCAGCTGTTCTTTACAATTTGTGGTCTACGAAAACTCTAGAAGTTTTCTTTATGTTAGTAGTTTCTATACTTAATTTGTTTCATGATTTTTTCTGGGCTGTCTTGATATGGTTTTTGAATAAAAAAGTCCAGCAATTTTTGTGGGTTTGAAGCTATTTTATTTATGACATTTTGGAGATGAAACGTTTGTTTATTTGTTGACTTTAGTGGGTTGTGTAATCATTGATTTCCATCTGCGTTCTTTTTTTATTTTTGAACAATCTCTAAGGGCAATTTTGACAACTGGTTTTTGTGGTGTTTGCGTGAGTTTTGTTGGGCTAATCGGTTATTGATTGTGTTTGTTTTGGTGGCTATCGATAGTGGAGGAGTTATGCAAAAAAATTCTAGTAGTTGGTGTGGATTTTGCAATTCAAATTTTTACATCATTTCGGTGAAGAAATGTTTATTTTTGTTGGGTATTGTTGGGTATTTTTTTGTTGCTGTGGGTTTGATGTTACAGTGATAATATCGAAAGACTATAGCAATTTATTGGGGGAAAACTTTCCAATCTTTCATTAAAGAAACTAGAATTATTAAAGAAGTTGTTTTTCTTATCTCAAGTGTTTTCATTTATGTTGAATTTTATTTAATCACTTGAGTTGCTTATTTTGTTTCGTTATTATTAAACATTGTTTGAGAAAATCCTTTGTTGAGGTTAGTACGAAGTGGTTGTACTACTGAGTGTGAAATACTTTCACGAGTTGTGAGGATAAGGGTGGTGTTAAGAGATGAGTGGTATCCGTTCTGTAAAGCCTTGCATGTCATTACTGAAAGTATTAAGTTGGTTAAGGGCTTCGCATACCTAGGCAATGTGTGTCGAACTGTGTTAACAAATTTGTAGTGTTAATTTGTTATTTTACTTTTAATTTTTTGTTTCCATTTTTGTCAGAAAACTTATAACTTCTGTGACAATTCATAATTTGTGTAAAACTACATCCTTCAGAAATTTTCAATTGGTATTAGAAAGGATCATCGAATCAGAACTTTGTACATCAAGCTGGTGCAAATCCGTGTTTCACAATTATGGCTATAAAAAAATGAGCATCAATCATCAGGCCACCATTGATAGATGGTTCAAATTATCCTACATAAAAATCAAATATGAGAGTATTCATTCAGGTACAAGGAACAAAAGCATGGAACTCAGTTTTAAATGGTTAGACACATCTAGTGACGACTGATGAAAAGAGAGAAGCAGTACTAATAAGTGCTTAATTGATTATTTAATTATTTCATAACACCTAGTGATTAAGGACAATAAATTGCTTAAGATATTCATTTTGGCTCGTATGTGATTTTAGGCATAATTCGGAAGCAAAAAAGTTAAAAGTGAGTTGAAAGTATGATAATTAGATCATTTTTTTGAAGGCTAATACTAGTTGTTTTCATGGAGCAAAAAGAAGACAAGAAAATGCCAAGAAAGGAGATATATATTGAAAATACAAAGAAGATTAAGGTATGAGATGGGACAGCCCCATGCACATGAATTTAATGATGACCAATACGATAATTTTTTGAGAGTTTGATGGCAGAATTATTGTCATACTAAATTTTAGTAGCTCCCTCTTACTTGAAAAGCAGCTCTTCAAGTATTTTCCTCAGCCAAGTTGCTTGATAGACACAAACTGTTGCAGCTACAAACTCTGCTTCGATTGTTGACAATGTGGCAATTGCTTTCTTTCTTGAAGATCGTGAAATAGCTCCTGAACCAAGCAAGAAAACACCCTAAAGTGCTTTTTTCTATCATCTTGATCTCTAGCATAATCACTATCTGTAAAGCCAAATAAATTTGACTTTTCACCTTTCTTGTAGACCAGCCCATAACTAGCAGCCCTTTGCACGTGTCGAAAGATTCTTTTTGTAGCTAAGAGGTGAATCTCCTTTATATACTCCATGAATTTGCTTATAAGATTTACAACATGTATTGTGTCATGTCCTGTTGCTGTTAAATACATCAAACTTCCTACAATTTGCTTGCAAAGCATGCTGTCAATCTTCATTCCTTCATGATTTCGAATAAGCTTTAGACCTACTTCAATAAGCGTGCTAACAGAATTTAAATTTTCCATTTGAAACATATCTTAAATTTCTTACATATGCTTCTTTTAAGAAGTACAAATTACACCTGTTGATTGCATCCTTTAATGCCCCAAAAATAATACATCTTTTCAAGATCAGACATACCAAATTCAACCATTGTAGACTCTTTAAATTTGTCGAACATGGCAATATCATTTCCAGTAAAAATAAGATCGTCCATATATAAGCAAACAATGGACAATTTCCTAAGAGGGTTATCAAAGAGATTGATAGAATCATGAAGGTTTTTCTTTGGACTGGCAAAACTGATAAAGCCAAGAATGAAAAAATGAAATGGAGTGAGGTTACTATGCTTAAGAGGCAAGGAGGCTTAGGGATTATTTCTCTCTCAATTATGCAAAAGGTACTAATGTACGAAACACTCTAGAGACTATACAATGACCATCATACACTTTGGATCAAATGGATCCATGAACATCATCTCCAAAATACTAATTTCTAGCAGGCTACATATAAAAAGGATGCCTCTTGGATGCTCACACAGATGATGAAGACGAGAGACACTACTTATCCCTGGATTAAGCACAACATAGGTAATAGCCAAAAAACTTGGTTTTGGTTTAGTAACTTGTTGGATTCTAATCCTTTTATACGCAACCCTGATTTGATTCATTTGAGGAAAAAATTACCCCATAACCTAAAAGTCTCATCACTGATATACAATGGTGAATGGAATGAATATTTTAGAGGTTTAATACTTACCTCATTTAGATGATGTGATGAATGATGATGAAATCATTTGGATTCCCAATCCAAATGGTACATTTTCAAACAAATCTTGCCATCTTATTTTTACCAACAATCTCGCTAATGTCCCTTGGTTTAATCTTCTCTGGAGAAATAGTTTGAATCCCAAGGCTTCTTTCATTGCTTGGCTAGCAATTCGGAATAAGCTCAAGACTAGAAGCCAATGGCATGGTAATGTAGACACTACTTGTGTTTTATATACGATGCATATGGAAGATAAAGACCATCTCTTTTTTCTTTGTCGATTTTTTAAAGCAATCTAGAGCAAAATTAGGGATGTCAAAAAGGGTTGAGCTTGGCTTGATTTTGGCTAGGGTTGATTGGGCTATGAGCCAACGTCAAGTCGATCTAGCCAATGACTTGACCATTATTTCAAAAATGACGTCGAGTCATAGGCTAGTCAGTCCGTTATCAGGTCGAGCCACAGGCTACCGTGGTTCAGGGTCGGGTCAGACCAGGAGCAACCTGGGCCCTACTCGGGCCATTGACATCTCTAAGCATAATTCTTCACCTCATTACATGTGATAATTCCATGTATATCTGAGAGCAAACCTTGAATTGGGTTATTAGCCACTCAAAAGTCGCATACGGCCAATGGACTTCTTCTTGTAGTAGCTTTTACTAAGATCATCTATAAACTACAGAAAAGGCGTACCAACTTGCGGATAGGATTATTAATTGGGCACGGTCAACTGTAGTTGCAAAGAATGTTCAGCACACTCTCTCACATGATCGACGATATTTATAAGTAGATGCCATTACTGGTCTGAATATCTTTTGTAGTTAAATCCAATTTTTTCATTTTTCAAAAAAATTGGGAATAGAAAAATTGTTTCTTTAGTTGAATATATTATAACTTATATGATCTCTAGTCGAATACTAATTTCAGTTTTTTTAATTATATTACAAGAATTTTCTTAAATCGTTTATATCTGATTAGAAAATGATTAATTCACTAAATGTACGAAAGCACATAGCCCATTAACAATAAATAATGTCATCATATCACAAAACCTTAACGACTATCTCAAAATGACAACCATATAAATACTAGAATTTTAATCATTATTCTTCGTAGAATGTACACTGAATTATTAACTATACGTAGTAATGTATTATAAAAAAATTATTTGATAAATTAATGACTAAAATTTAAAAGATAAACTCAATTCAACTAATATTTAAAATTCATCATTTTCTATTTCAAACACTCCATCCTTTAAATCATAATAATGAAAAGCAAACCTTCGTATTCAAATTTAATAAATAAATTTTAAATACGAATCAAATTGATTTAAATTAAAATAATATCATTTTATTCTAGACTTGAGGTGAGTTTGGGCTTCTACGTATGCTACCATTATATACTTGCATATGTACACCTATAGTTCAGACATGACCACAGAGTGATTGAAGCTCAATTCGTTCTTTCCTTAACCGTAACCTGCAAACCACCTTTCATCCTCAGAGTCAAGGACAGGAGGTGCTCAGGACATTTCTCCTTATTCACAACATCAACTTCAAACCTCTCAATCACGGATGCAGCTATTGACTTCATCTGAATATAAGCCATGTCCTTGCCAAGACAGGCTCTTG
>JAOTAX010000196.1:1896369-1912845 GCA_025629825.1 Erythroxylum guanchezii | reverse complement strand
ACCAAAGTCTTGGTTTTAAATATTTTTATATGGTTTAAAAGTATATATTTTTTTAAAAATTATATAATGATTAAACTGAGTGAGTCAATGTAGGTGGCACATATCTTCGTCACTTAACTAAGTAGTTAGGGGTTCGATCCTTATAACTGCAGCAAACTCTTGAGCTTGCGGTAGCCCTCCTTGATTTGAGATGTTCTCGCTGTGAAGGGATTAGTCCCTAGACTAATCCTTTTTAAAAAAATTATATAATGATTAATATATTATATTTTATATATTGTTTAATATATTTAAATAATTTATATATATATAATTTTTATTATAAAATAAAATATAGTTAAAATTAAAAAAAATTTATGTTGTCAAACAGTCTAATTTGTGAAGCTCTTTTAAAAAGGTTTTTTTTAATTAACGGCTAAATAATTAACTGGCTTTTTAGAAAAGTTCTTTTTAGAAAAGTTCTACTGACAAAAGTTCTATTGAATGCCAAAAAAATTATATCTACTAAAAAAGTACCTTTTTATTTTACAACTAAACACTTATTTTTTTAAAAAAATATATGATAAAAAATACTTATTTATTTTTCAAAAATTCAACCAAACAAGCGTTAAAGTGTTTTCTTAACAGGCTTTTTCTTAAGTCGCCATCTCTATGGAAATAATTGAAACAGGCTTAATGGATCTTTGTTATACAAAGTCAACAGATATTAATTAATACAAAATAGCATTTATGGCAATGCAAAACTTGCGAGAAATTGACCCATTGTGCACCATTGTGCCTTCTTTCGCAAAGTGCCTCCTTTTGTCCTCAACGTGTGACCGAAAAAAATATAAAAATGTAAAAAAATAAAATATTTTGTCATCAATTAAATATAGTAATTAATTAAGGTTAAAAAAAAGTCACATGTTACGTTAATATTGCATAATTTAAAATGTTGTCATAAAATTATAAATATTTAATGTAGATAAAATACAATTATTATCCGTGACTGAAATATAAATTAAATTTCTCAACATAAATTAAATATTTTAGTTAAAACAAATGTTAAATTTTGTTGCTATGAATTAAATATTTCAGTTAATTGAGATAATGAAAAAAAGTCATAACATGTCATATTATTTAATGTGTGTATGAATATTGTGTAATTTAAAAATTTGTGATCAAATTATAAATATTAAAACTTTTAAATGTATATTAAGAAAGGAATTATGATAGAATTGTTAAAAATATATAAGTTAGAATATTAAAAATGAATTACTAAAATTAGTTAGTAAAATTTTGGAATGAAAAAATTAAATAATTTAGGATATCTACATTGTGATGTATTTGTTATAAATGATAAAATATAAAAAGCAAATAGAACTGTTATTATATCCACCTAAGTCATGAGTGTGAGTTAATGATTGAAAAAAACTAATTTAAAAATGTTTTAATTAATTAAAATAAGAAAAAAAAGGCTTCCTCCTTCAGAGGCACCTTCCCCAAATAAGTATAATAATAACATTTCTATAAATATTAATTAAATCAAATTTTAAATTACTAGTTTATTAAATAATTTATTCAAAATGCATAATTTACAATATATTAATCAACAATAATTTATTGAGTGTTTATACTTAAAAAGATAATAATTATAATTTTCATTCCATATAAAAAATGTTGAGGTAGAGATAGACTATATGAATAGTTGGTATTAGAGTTGTCAAAGTCAGAGATGTCATTAGAATTATATAAAGACAAAGTTGACAGTTAAGTTAGTTAGTCATAAGTTAGTTATACTCATTATTCATTCTTAAGATATTTTGTATAAATACTCTTATTCTGTTAAGATGAAATAGATATTTAACTTCTCTTAATTCAGTTTTCTATCATGGTATCAGATGAAAATACTTTCGCTTCTCTAGTTTTTTAGGATTCTTTCTAAAGATTTCCATATTTTCTTGCATTTTCTTTGCAAGTACACAAAAACTTTGCAGTTTCTTATTCCTATTCTTTTCTTCTTTCTCTAATTGAGATTTCTTGCCATGGCTAATCTAAATGCCTGGATCGCTAATAATACTTCTAGTTCAACTCAAAAGCCAGAAGATAATCCTTCTAGTCCTTATTATCTTCATGTGAACGAAAATCCAACTATTGTTCTTGTTTCTTTAGTTCTAATTGGACCAAATTATCATCAATGGTAGAGAGCCATGAAGATGTCACTTTTATCCAAGAACAAACTTAACTTTGTAGATGGATCGATTCTGCAACCAACCCGTACAGATACTTTGTTTGTTCTTTGAGAAAGATGCAACAATTTGGTAGTTTCTTAGCTTATTCATTCTGTCTCACCTTCTATTGCATAGTCCATAATTAGGTTGGATTCCGCCAATGAGATCTAGAATGATCTCAAAGCTAGATTTGCTCAAAGAAACTCTTTTAGTATATGTGATCTCCATCTTGAAATATATAATTGTCAACAAGGAATTCTTTCTGTACAAGAGTATTTCACTAAGCTAAAAATCTTGTGGGATGAATTGCAAATCTTGCGTCCTATCTCATCTTGTTCTTGTACTCCTCAATGTTCATGTGGTCTTTCAAAGAACATTAAAGAATTTTATGAAAATGATCAGGTCATATTTTTCATTAAAGGACTAAATGAAATCTATTTAACTGTGAAATCACAAATTTTGTTGATGGATCCTTTGCCTTCCTTAAATAAGGCATTCTCTTTGGTTATTCAACAAGAAAGGCCTTTGTCCTTTGATATTAGTGCCTTGGTTGTTAAAGGCACTAATGTTTCTACACAACGAAAGTTCTTTAACAAATTAACACCACCTATATGTGGAAAGGAGGGTCATGCCATTGATAGGTGCTATAAGAAGCACGGGTATCCTACCAATATGAAGAATTCCAAAAAGCCTTCAATTCGAGTTTATGTTAATGCCGTGGAAACTGATAATACTAATAATCAATCTGTTGATTATCATCACTCTAAAACTACAGAGGATCAAGCTTCTACATTTCAGTTTACTAAGGACCAGTGCAATCAGTTATTACAGTTGCTACAAGGGCTTCCATTTACTTCTCATCATGTTAATGCAGTCATTTTGCCAAATCATATACAGGCAAAGTTGACCTCAGGTTTGATTTCTTCAAACTGTGAGATTGATCCACACATTTCTCTACATATTTCTACTAATAATCATTCTCATTGCAGTGAATGAATTGTTAATACTGGTGCTACAGATCATATAGCTTGTTCTTTAGAATTTTTTTAATTCTTATAAATCGGTTCACAATGTTTATGTGAATCTCCCTAAAAAATGTAGGGTTCAAGTTACTCACATTGACACTGTTTATTTGAACTAATCTCTAAAACTCCTAAATGTTCTATACGTGCCTGAATTTACTTTTAATCTTATATCCATTAGTAAATTAGCTCATGATCTTTCTTGCTGCATAATTGTCTTATCCTCTCATTGTATAATCCAGAGCATTTAGCCATGGAAGATGACTGGGGTTTCTGAGCATTCCTAAGGATTATACAAGTTGAATTCCAATGTTGTTTTACCTATTTCACATGCTGCTATTATTAATTGTAATAAAGCTATTGTTAATTGTAATAAAGAAACTTCAATACTATGACATACTAGGCTAGGCCATCTCTCTTTTTCTCGATTAAAATTGTCAGTTCTTGCTGTTTCTAATGTTGAACCTTATGAATATGTCATATGTCAAAACAGAAAAGATAACCATTTCTTATTAGCATTTCTGTTAGCAATGCTATTACCATTTCCTATTAGCACTTCTATTAGCAATGCTATTTTTGATCTGATTTACATTGACATTTAGGGAGATAATTATGCTCCCACGTTTAAAGGGCATAAATACTTTCTCACTATTGTAGATGACTTAAGTAAATTTACTTGGATTTTCCTAATGAAACATAAATCTGAAGCATAAACTTTCATACAAAACTTCATTTCTTACGTTTCTACTCAATTTAATCATAATGTTAAGTATATCAGAAGTGATAATGGGAAAGAATTCAATGTTCCAAGTTTCTATGAATCAAAAGGCATAGTTCGTCAATCATTCTGTATTAAAACTCCTCAACAAAACAGTATTGTGGAAAGAAAGCATCAGCACATTTTAAATGTGGCGAGGGCATTAAGATTTCAGGCTAAGTTAACTATATATTTCTAAGGAGAATGTGTGTTGCATGCCATTTACTTGACCAATAGAATACCTACTTCTGTTCTTAATAACATATCACCTTTTGAAGCACTATATTCTAAACCAACAAATTTAAATAATTTAAAAGTATTTGGCTGCCTTATTTTTGCTTCGAATCATTCTAACATTAAAACAAAGTTTGATTTAAGGAGCATTAAAGTTGTTTTCCTTGGTTTCTCTCTAGGTGTTAAAGGTTTTAAGCTTTTTGATCTTAAAAATCAAAAGATCTTTACTTCTCGAGATGTTTTGTTTTATGAACATATATTTCATTTTTCCACACTAACTACCGATATGTAGATTTTTTATAAGCATAACGATTATCAATTAATTATGTCTTTATCATCAGTTCAGTCATTATTCGATGACATTCAACCTATTCCTACTGTTACACCATTATCAGAAATGGTTGGCACATTATCAAATTATGTTTCAACCATACCAGAAGTTGTTCCTTCCTCTGTTCATTCTCAACCTGAGAATCAGATTTAAGCTCAAACACAAATCCACCTTCAACAACATTCGAATCAAATCTTTTGAAGAAGCAACAAAACAAAGTCAAAGCCATAGTACCTAACTAAATACAAATGCATGGTCACTCAAAGAACAAGTCCTCATCATCTTTCCAATGTTTTCTCTTATTCTAAATTAACTCCTAAGCATTATGCATTTGTAGCTACAGTTGATCAAAAACACGAGCTACAAACTTATGAACAAGTAGTTAGAAATGAAAGTTGGAGACAAGCAATGCAAGCAGAAATAGAGGCTTTGCAGCAAAATAACACCTGGGAGTTGGACAAAAGGAAAGAAAGCAATTGGCTGCAAGTGGGTATTCAAGATAAAACGGAAGGCAGATGGATCAATGAAAAGATACATGACTAGGCTCATTGTTAAAGGCTTCACACAATAAGAGGGCATATATTTTTTGGATACTTTTAGTCCAGTGGCTAAAATGACAACGGTACGACTTTTCCTTGCATTAGTAGCAATCAAAGGGTAGCATTTACATCAACTTGACATCAACAATTTATTCCTTCATGGAGACCTTGATGGAGAAGTTTATATGCAGTTTCCTAAAGGTTGTGAAGAAACAGAAACAAAGTTTGTAGATTGGTTAAATCTCTTTATGGACTAAGATAGGCAAGTCGACAATGGAATGCTAAATTAACTTCAGCCTTACTTCAGTATGGTTTCAAACAAGCTATATCAGATCAAACTTTGTTTCTTAAGACTGAAAGTGAGGGTTTCATGGAACTTTTAGTATATGTGGATGATGTCATAGTGGTTGGTTATCACATAGGAGCAATTTACAACATCAAACAGTATTTACATGATGTATTGACAATTAAAGATCTGAGAGAACTAAAATTTTTTCTTGGACTTGAAGTAGCAAGAACAATGCAAGGAACAAATATTTGCCAGAAGAAGTGCACATTGGACTTGCAAAGGAGACTCAGTTTTTAGAATCCAAACCAGTATCAACACCAATCTTACCAGAAACAAAGCTTTCAAAGGATGCAGGCAAAAAATTAGGGGATGTTACATAATTCAAAAAGTTAATTGGCAAGCTTCAATATTTGACTACAACTAGATCAGACATCACGTTTGTTGTACAATAGTTATCACAATTTCTTGATTCTCCTACATCAGATCATTTAGCTGCTACTCATAGAGTATTAAGGTATCTAAAGGGAACTATAAGACATGGTCTTTTCTTCTCTTCTGACAGTGAAGTTAAGCTCAAAGCTTTCTCAGATTTAGACTGGGGAACTTGTCTAGACATCAGGAGATCTATTACAGGATATTGTGTGTTTCTTGACTCTTCCTTAATTTCTTAGAAAACCAAGAAATAGAACACAGTTAGTTGCAGCTCTTCAAAAGTAGAATAAAGAGCACTAGCAACTACAACATGTGAAGTGCAATGGCTACATTATCTACTCAATGAATTACAAATGCCTCCTACAGTTCTAACACCACTCTTTTGTGACAACCAGTCTGCAGTATACTTGGCACAAAATCCAGTGTTTCACAAACGCACAAAACATATTGAATTGACTGTCATGTGGTTCGAGAAAAACTGCAAAATGGTGTTATAGTGCTACTTCCTGTTTTGTCCAAAAATCAGTTAGCAGATTGCTTCACTAAAGGACTTTCCTTGACTGCTTTTCAGGGGTCTTTTAGCAAACTGGGAGTAAATAATATATACTCACCAGTTTGGGGGGAGGGGGGGGTGTTAGAATTATATAAAAATAAAGTTGACAGTTAAGTTAGTTATACTCATTATTCACTCTTAAGACATTTTGTATAAATACTCTTATTATGTTAAGATGAAATAGACTTTTACTTTCTCTTAATTCAGATTTCTATCAGGTGTTGAAGTTGATATGGGAAATTCCGTCCTAGTCTTTGAGACTGATTTTACTAAATATATATATATATAAAGGAGTTGTTAACATATTCAATGGAACTTTGGTTCTCTCTATATGTCTTTATTTTGGGATATACATACGAGGAAGGCTAACATAGTATCTAACATAGCCTTAGTTATATTGCCTTGGAAAATCGGAAGCTAACATTCTTTTGATTGTTTGTACGTACAGAATTGTCTATTAAAGTCCAAGATATATGAACCATTCTTAGAGCGTCAATAGGCAAGAAGTTTGTGTGTTTGAATTTCTTCGAGAATATCTAAGCAGATGTCGGATTTCATGTAATTGGTGTAAAAGATATATTAAATTATTGGTTAAGACTTGCCAAATTTATATGTTTGAAGGTTTGATTTGAGGATTAAGTTTGAGATTTAGTGTAAGTTGTTTGGATTTTGAGTCCAAAATAGTTGAAATGGTTGAGTTTAATGTGGTTAGAATTTTAAGGTTTTATTTGCCGAAAAATTAGGTTAAAATTATTGAAATTTTGGTGAGATAAACAATATAATAACTTTTAATTTAAGAATAACTCTCATAAAAAAAAACCACACACCTTTTATTCAATGATTAAAAAACTCAACAATTTCGATATTGGTTCAATCATAAAAATTTCCAGTCTTCTAACTTTTCTGTTCGGTTTTTAACTTTTCGGTTCAATTTACTTTAATAACTCTTGTTGTTAAAAATCGATTAATTTATTAACTAATTAGTCAATTTTATTAATTAATATGCTCTTATAAATAAAAAATAGATAAATTTTTAATTAAAAAATATTTTTAGTCAATTTTATTAATTAATAAACTCTTATAAATTAAAATAAATAGATAAATTTTTATTTAAAAATATATTTTAAATTAAATTTCAAATTCTTCGATAGGTAAAAACAATCTCTATTAATTACTTTTCAAATTCTTTAATTTTTTCAATTTTAAGCCGTTTTATGATGATCTAATATCGGTTGAATCTTTTAAAACTTAAATATCTTGTCTTACCGATTTAATTTCTGATCTAATTTTTAAAACATTATTTTAATCAAAGACTTAAGTTTATAGATTTTATTATTAAAAATAATTCAATCTCTTCAGTGAAATTGTTTGTCGTAATGTAATAAATAACAAATCACGTTATCTAAATCAAACATTTTACGAATCAATGATTCACAATCAAGTGATGGATTCGATACAAATGACGCTTCCTGGCATCAACTTGTCTCTTCTTTTAATCAACTATTATCTTTAAAATTAAGGTGAATTACATTTCTTTTGCACCGAAACACGAACCTTTAACCTTTTGGTTGGAAAGTTTGGAGCTAATTTCACGATTATACCACTTTTATTGTTAAGATTTATTGCAAGACCATGAACCTCAATGAAAACATACAATATCTAGTAATATTCATCACAACTATATATATATATATGCAAATATTGAGGTTATGTGGTTTCAAGACTGCATGCAATAGAAGGATTTTGGTGCAGTATATGGAGCAAAAGAATGTGCTGGGATTGAGTTTAGCACTAAAATTAGGCAGAGTACTTACTGATCATATATTAAGGTTATTATTATGATTAATGAACCTAACATTTTGATTATATTCATTTTTCTTAAAGAAAAGAAGTTTTTTAATGAAAAGGTAGATAATAGATTTTTGTATATTTTTATGTTTTTATGTATGTGAAAAATAATACTAAAAGCTAGAATATATTATAATTTACGTGATTTCTGTTAAGATATATATCTTATATCTTATTATTTAATTTTGGACACTATTTGATAATCAGATCTAGTGGATTTATGTGAGACTCTTCCTAAATAAATTTGATAAGGTTTAAAATCCTAATTAATATAGTAGTCTATTTTTGGATAATATTTATCTAAGGAAGCAAATTTTCTAGAATTTGAATTGATTATGGCAACAGTAATATGGCTGAGATTCAAGACTGAATATTGTGATTTTTGGTGAGTAATATCGACACATTTTGGATGATTTGGTAGTTAAATTTTTGGGGATATTGTTTATCAAGTTTGGTAGCTGATTGTGTTAAGATAGAAGCCCATATGCTGCAAAACTTCTTTGCTAAATGATGTCACCTTGGCTGAAGGGTTTTATGTTGCGTTTTCTTTGATGTTTTTGTCATTGATTGAATGATCTTGAAGCTGAGATTTGTCTCTTGGTTTATACGATACTTGGTTGGGTGATATGGGCATATATGCTATGTACTGATTGATATCGTGTTCTTTTCTTAGTTGGGCATTCTTCTATTATTCAATGACAATTTAGGGTGTTCTTTGGGAATTTTGCAGTTGATTTATTTTCTGGTTTTCTTATCATTCTAGTGCTGTTCATTGTCCATGGTGTGTTGATTGTGTGGCTGTTCTTTACGATTTGTGGTGTATGAAAACTCTAGAAGTTTTCATTATCTTAGTAGTTTCTACACTTAATTTGTTTCGTGATTTTTTCTAGGCTGTCTTGATGTGGTTTTTGAATAAAAACATCCAGCAATTTTTATGGGTATGAAGCTATTTTGTTTATGTCGTTTCAAAGATGAAACATTTATTCATTTGTTGACTTTAATGGGTTATGTAATCGTTGATTTCCATCTGCATTCTTTTCTATTTTTGAACAATCTTTAAGGGCATTTTCGACAACTGGTTTTTGTGGTGTTTGCGTGAGCTTTGTTGGGCTGATCGGTTATTGATTGTGTTTGTTTTAGTGGTTGTCGATAGTGGAGGTGTTATGCCAAAAATTCTAGCTGTTGGTGTGGATTTTGCAGTTCAGATTTCTACAACATTTCAGTGAAGAAATGTTTATTTTTTGGGTATTTTTTTGTTGCTATAGGTTTGATGTTACAATGATAATATCGAAAGGCTATAGCAATTTATTAAGGGAAAACTTTCCGATCTTTCATTAAAGAAGCAAGAATTATTAGGGAAGTTGTTTTTCTTATCTTAAGTGTTTTCATTCATGTTGAATTTTGTTTAATTACTTGAGTTGTTTATTTTGTTTCATTATCATTAAACATTATTTGAGAAAATCCTCTATTAAGATTAGTACGAAGCGGTTGTACTACTGAGAATGAAATACTTTCATGAGTTATGAGGATGAGGGGTGGTGTTAAGAGTTTAGTAATGTCGACTCTATAAAGCCTTGTATGTCATTACTGAAAGTATTAAGCTGGGTGAGGGCCCGCAGACTTAAGTAAGGTATGCTAAACTACGTTAACAAATTTCTAGTGTTAATTTGTTATTTCACTTTTGATTTTTTTTGTTTATGTTTTTGTCAGAAAACTTTTAACTATTGCAACCATTTATAATTTGTATGAAACTACATCCTTCGAAAATTTTCAATTGGTGTTAGAAATGATCATCGAATCAGAACTTGGTACATCAAGTTGGTGCAGATTCATGTTTCACAATTATGGCTATAAGAAAAGGGGCATCAATCATCAGGCCACCATTGATGGATGATTCAAATTATCCTCCATGAAAATCACATATGAGAGTATTCATTAAGGCACAAGGAACAAAAACTTGGAACCCGTTGTTAAATGGTTAGACACATCTATTGACGACTGGTGAAAAGGCAGAAGCAGTACTGATAAGTGCTTAATTGATTATCTAATTATTTCAAACACCTAATGATTAAGGACAATAAATTGTTTAAGATACTCACTTTGACTCGTTATGATTTTAGGCATAATTCAGAAGCAAAGAAGTTAAAGTGAGTCAAACGCACGATAATTAGATCATTTTTTGAAGGTTAATACTACTTGTCTTCATGGAGCAAGAAGAAGATAAGAAAATGCCAAGAAAGGAGATATATGTTGAAAATAGAAAGAAGATTAAGGTATGAGATAGGACAGCCCCATGCACGTGAATTTAATGATGACCAATACGATAATTTTTTTAGAGTTCGATGGCATAATTATTGTCATACTAAATTGTAGTAGCTCCCTTTTGCTTGAGATGTAGCTCTTCAAGTATTTTCCTTAGCCAAGTTGCTTGACAGACACAAACTGTTGCAGCTACAAACTCTGCTTTGATTATTGGCAATGTGACAATTGCTTTCTTTCTTGAAGATCATGACATAGCTCCTGAATCAAGCATGAAAACATATCCTAAAGTGCTTTTTTCTATCATCTTGATCTCTAACATAATCACTATCTGCAAAGCCTAATAAATTTGACTTTTCACCTTTCTTGTAGAATAACCCATAACTAGCAGCCCCTTGCATGTGTCGAAAGATTCTTTTTGTAGCTAAGAGATGAATCTCCTTTAGGTACTACATGAATTTGCTTATAAGATTTACAACAAGTATTATGTCATGTCCTATTGTTGTTAAATACATCAAACTTCCTACAATTTGCTTGTAAATCGTGTTGTCAATCTTCCTTCCTTTAGGATTTTGAATAAGCTTTAGATGTACTTCAATAAGCGTGCTAACAGAATTGCAATTTTTCCATTTGAAACATATCCAAAATTTCTTGCATATACTTCTTTAAAAAAATAAAAATTCCACCTATTGATTGCATCCTTTAGTGCTCCAAAAATAATGCATCTTTTCAAGATCAGACATATCAAATTCAACCATTATATACTCTTTAAATTTGTCAAATATGACAATATCATTTTCAGTAAAAATAAGATCACCCATATATAAGCAAACAATGGGCAATTTCCAAAGAGGGTTATCAAAGAGATTGACAGAATCATGAAGGCTTTTCTTTGGACAGGCAAAACTGATAAAGCCAAGAATGCAAAAATTAAATGGAGTGAGGTTACTATGCCTAAGAAGTAAGGAGGCTTAGGGATTATTTCTCTCTTAATTATAAAAAAAGTACTAATGTACGAAATGCTCTGGAGACTATACAATGACCATCATACACTTTGGATCAAATGGATCCATGAACATCATGTCCAAAATACTAATTTCTAGCAAGCTACATATAAAAGAGATGCCTTTTGGATTGTAGCGCTCCCTTATCACAGGGTACACACTGGAACACCCGAAAGTCTATTCCAGTATATAACCTACGATAAGGGCGAGCTACATTCGATCACTATATTCACTTCACATGGCATCATATCAATATTCACTTATAAAGCATCAATAGAAAAACCACAATATTTTAAAACCAACTTTTTCCTCATTTCACTTCACAAAACTGAAAATCTACATTGTGTCTTTTAACATTTTCTATATGTACATCATCAAAACCTAGTACAAAAGTACTACATGAAAGAGGAAAATATACACAATCTAACTAATCTGTCCAAAAATCCCAATTGACCAACCTTTGAGCCATGACTTCTCTTACCAATCACAATCTACACAGCTGGTAGACACGGCTGGTAGAGCCTCTTAGTAGCTAGAGTCGTCTCTCGGTCTTGAAAAGACGACATTACAATTTTGGTGAGTTTTGCGAACTCAATGAGGCAACCATCATCGATGGTTCACTCAATTAATGCATCACAACAATTCACAAAACATATAATCACATAGTGCACTTTACATAAATTTCACATTTTCACTTAAGCATACACATTTCTTTTCAACAAATATACTTAACAATGTGCATATAAGATGCTCATGAGACACTTTCCAATTATTACGTTGTTATGACTGAGTGCCTGAACTGTCCCATATCTATTTTGGATATCAGGTTCATTAATAACTGTCCGTTATCCACTTGGGGGATACATGGCTCACTTTACATAGTGAGCCTTAGGCTCTTAATCACTTTTAAGCTTGATGCTCATTTTCACTCTTTGAGCTTTAAGCTCTGATCGATGACAGATCTGATCATAACTGCTATTATCTGATTATGCATTCATGTATGGACTGCATGTATCACAACCACTCACATTATAGAGCACTTAGGTCTTCACATTCACATTCAAGTAGCACTTCAATATCTCAATCCACAATCACATTTATCGGACCTTCTATCCGGAATCCAAAATTAAACATATTCAATTATCATTCACAACATAACTTAAGCAAATAAGTAATTAAGTGAGACCGTTTGGATTACTCACAAGTTGCCCCCGAAGCTAATGCTTGGAAGATCCAGCAACGTCTGGAGGTTGACGTTCCAGTTGCTCCTCTATCACAAATAATATACACAATGTCACAATTTGCACAACCCTATGTATTTAATAATGCACATGTATGAATGAATTATGTACAATGTATGTTCATGATAATTTTGGGTATTTATCCAACAATTTCATCACAAAATCAATCTCATATCAAAACTCATCTAAGTACAATTTATACTTAGATTTATGCTCACTAAAACTATTAAAATCACATTTCATTCTCATTGAATCACTTCAGATTTTTCCATGACACACTTTCAGGTCTACTATTTATGTTCAATAAGAAGGTGAAACTGATATAATTTGGTCAAACTCTCTTCTAGAAAAGTGTTCCTTTTTATCTTATGTTTCCATTGACACTAAGATCACTCAATTTGGTTTAGTAATGTGAAAGTTATACTCGAAATATTTTTGGATTGTTTTTATTCAGAGATAGCACCCTATACTCAACTTCCACCTAGAAATTGAAATTCATAAAGTCCGATTCAGAGCTTGCTGTCTTTATATAATTTGTAGCTATATTTCTCTAGTTTACTCCAGATCAAGAATCAGTTAATTTAGATAACTATGGAAAAAGATATGCTCAAAATACTAAAATATGTTCAATGCAAAGAAAAGTTCGCCGTAGCGAACTCCTCCAGAGAGGAATTCTCGCATAAAATTCACAAGTTCGTCGCGGCGAAACCTAGCGATGGCCGTGGAAAACTTTACCCGAAAGAAATCCTCACTTAATTCTTTAAGTTTGCCGTGGCGAAGTAAGGAGTTTGTCGTGGCGAACTTTCACAAGAGCATACGCAGTCCATCACTCTCTTCCCATTTTCCAGATTTTTCGCATCTAACAACTTACACCTAACTCATCCTATACAAAGACCATCCTTTCTACCCCATTTACTCTTCATTCTCTACTTCATTTCAACTCAATAACATTTACAAACCCATTCATAATCTATATTTTATCATTAACCCAAAAACAGAACATCAAACATGTTCATTCATTCATCAATTCAATTTACTCATCCAAACACCATTATAATGATCATTCTACCTCAAAAACATCTCTATAACAATTTATGGGTCATTAATGATCATTCACAATTACAAAAACAAGACATTTACATCTTCGATTCATCATTCACATTCATCAAACATAAAATACCATTTTATGTCATTTATCCTCTAACAATCATCATAAATGCTTCATTTAACCATGTCCATAATGATTAAAGCCTAACTTACTTGTTTTAGCTTCCAACTCTTCAAACATCTTCAAGATCACCAAGAATCCCTAGCTCCACCAACAACCCACGATCATCATCTTCCAAAGGTGATAGGGATAGGTTTATGGTGAGAATGAAAGAGAAAGCAAGGTGGAAGAGTAGCAAGTAAGAGATGGGAGAGCTAGCTTCAATGTAAGTGAAGATGAGAGTGATTAGGGCAATGAAAATGGAGAAGAAGAGGAGAAAAGCCACGAAGGAGAAGAGAACCAAAACAAACTCCAATGGCTTTTTATGAAAGGAGCATCGTGAGAGACCAAACAAGGAGGGTCCACATGACCTTTTTTTTAAGCTTTAAACTAAATTCTTTTATTTAACCAGTCCACTCAATTCTAATTCCTACTCTAATTGTCTCCCAAATTTTCAATGACATTCGTAAATAAATCCTAAAGTCACTTATCAAAATTTTCATTGCCATTGGACAGAAGTTTCTACTACCATTTATTAATAGTTTTGCACTTGGCAATTTTTCTAGTCTAAAAATACCCAACAATTTCCAGAAATTTCTCCAATAATGTCAAAAATTCTAAATCCACAAATACACTCTCCAATTCAATTTTCAATACAAATAAACCTCAATTCTCTATAACAATCACATTTATAAACAATTATACCTGGAATGTCAATGAATACATATACAGTCATTTTCATGTGCAAAATTTCACTATTCACGTATATGTGCATGTCATATTATGCATGAACATGGAATGCATTTTCTAATCTCTCATTAATCACTCATATGTACTATTCTAACCTTCTCACAGATAATGATATGTTACATGGATGCTCACACAGATGATGAAGGTGAGAAACACTATTTATCCCTGGATCAAGCACAACATAGGTAATGGCCAAAAAACTTGGTTTTAGTTTAATAACTTGATGGATTCTAATCCTTTTATACGCAACCCTGATTTGATTCATTTGAGGAATAGATTACCCCATAACCTAAAAGTCTCATCACTGATATACAATGGTGAATGGAATGAATATTTTAGAGGTTTTGATCTCCTTGTGCAATACTTACCTCATTTAGATGATGTGATGAATGATGATGAAATCATTTGGATTCCCAATCCGAATGGTACTTTTTCAAACAAATCTTGCCATCTTATTTTTACCAACAATCCCCTTAATGTCCCTTGGTTTAATCTTCTTTGGAGAAATACTTTGAATCCCAAGGCTTCATTCATTGCTTGGCTAGCAATTCGGAATAAGCTCAAGACTAGAAGCCAATGGCATGGTAATGTAGACACTACTTGTGTTTTATATACAATGCATATGGAAGATAAAGCCCACCTCTTTTTCCTATGTCAATTTTTTAAAGCAATTTGCAGCAAAATTAGGGATGTCAAAGAGAGCCTGGTCCGACCTGATTTTGGCCAGGATTGACTAGGCCATCGGCTGAGGTCGAGTTGAACGGGCCTGTGGTTCGACTGTTACTTCAAAAACGATGTCGAGTCATGGGTTAGTCAGTCCGTGGTCAGGTTGGGCCACAGGCCACTGTAGCTCAAAGACGGGTCCGAGTCTGGCTCGACCCGACCATTGACATCTCTAAGCAAAATTATTCACCTCATTACAAGTGATAATTCCATGTATAACTGAGAGCAAACCTTGAACTAGGTTATTAGCCACTCAAAGTCGCATACGGCCAATGGACTTCTTCTTGTAGTAGCTTTTACTAATACCATCTATACACTATGGCAATAGCGTAACAACCGAATTTTTACACATAAGGAAGAAGACAAGTACCAACTTGCGGATAGGATTATTAATTGGGTACGGTCAACTGTAGTCGAAAAGAATGTTCAATACACTCTCTCACCTGATCGATGATATTTACAAGTAGATGCCATTACTGGTCTGAGATACCTTTTGTAGTTTTTTTTTCTCTGAACTATAATCGCTCTAAATGGTAGGCCTACAAGCCTAGAACTCATTGTAGTAGTGTATTAGCTTCACCTATAGTTAAATTCAATTTTTTCATTTTTCAAAAAAAATGGGAATAGATAAAATTGTTTTGTTAATTGAATATATTATAACTTATATGATCTCTAGTCGAATACTCGTCTCAGTTTTTTTAATTATATTACAAGAATTTTCTTAAATCGATTATAATGAAAGCACAAAAGCATAACAGACTCAGCCCATTAACAACAAATAATGTCATCATATCACAAAACCTTAAAGACTATCTCAAAATGGCAGCTATATAAATACTAGAATTTTTAATCATCATTCTTCTGGAATGCACACTGAATTATTAACTATACGTAATAATGTATTATAAAAAAAATTATTTGATAAATTAATGACTAAAATTTAAAAGATAAACTCAATTCAACTAATATTTAAAAATTCAATATTTTCTATTTCGAACACTCGATCCTTTAAATCATAATAATGAAAAGCAAACCTTCGTATTCAAATTTAATAAATAAATTTTAAATACGAATCAAATT
>JAOTAX010000196.1:1873147-1885174 GCA_025629825.1 Erythroxylum guanchezii | reverse complement strand
AAGTTAAAATTACAATAAATTTGATTTGTTTGAAAGTATAAATTTTTTACAATACAAAATCAAACATTTTTATTTTTAAAAAATTATGTGACTCAAAATTGTATAATCTGAATAGCATTCGTTGGTATTCCACAATTGCAATTACAAATGTCAGTTTACAAAGTTAAGATAAACTCACTTTCGAAGGATGATTCAAGGGAACAAGGAAGTTCTTAATCACTTTCGAAGGATGACTGAAGGGATCAAGAAAGTTCAGTTAAGATAAACTCACGTTTGAAGGATGATTCAAGGGAACAAGGAATTTCATAAAATCACCCTTCGAAAGTGAGTTTGACATTTGTTATTGCAGTTGCGGAGCACCAACGAATGCCACCCAGATTATAGAAGACGTTACAAAAATATATTGGATTATGTGTTCTCCACTTTCTCCTTTTAATTTACTACATTTTCTTTTCATCTTCAAATGGTAATGATGTTGAAACGAAGACAAAAAAAAAAAGTAAAACCTTCAACGAAGACAAAAATAACACGTCAAGGTCTTGTTGATAAGACTGAAGTCAGCTGATTTCATTGAGTTGGAATCGATGAGGAGAAGCGTAGCTGAATCTCCTGGTTGTTGCAAACGCAACAACATCATTACATCTTCTATGGGTATGTCTCCGGATATTCTTATAAAGAAGTAAAAAAGTTGTCAACTATATCTTGCACGAGTTTCTCTTTTTTGGGTTCTCTGTTTGAGCAGTCCTCTAGCCAATTTTTGTGGCTCATATTTATTGAATAGATAGATACTTATATAATATGATGTAATAGAATAATAGAAACAAGTAATTTGTTTCCCTCTTTCTTTATTTTCTCTTTCTTAATCTTAGAAATTTTGGAAAAGAAAGTGATCAAAGTTATTAACATTTTAAATTTTTTTAAAGGGTGTAGTTTTGCACAAATTATAAATGACCACAGTTAATAAGAACTTTCTAACAAAAACAAAAACAAAAACAAAAACTATTAAAAACAAAATAATAAATCAACACTTGAGATTTGATAACGTAACTCTGCATACCTTATCTATATCTGTGGGGGTCCTCACCCAACTTAGTACTTTCACTAACGATAATAATTTTTATACAAGGCTTTACTGAGCTTACACCACTTAACTCTTTATATTATCCCTTATCCTCACAATTCGTGAAAGTATTTCACACCCAATAGTATGATTACCTCATACAAACAGAGAATTTTCACAATACTGTTTAACAATAAAGATGATAATTGAACAACTCAAATGATTAAATCCATAAAGACATAAATAAAGAAAAACACTTGAGATAAAAGCACTCTCCTAAATATGTAGCTTCGTCAGTTGAAAGTGTGGAAAGTAGTACAACAATATCTGTTGTGAATTACTGAGAAAAATTACGATCAGCCCACGCACAACAGCATCAAAATAACATCAATCAAACAAACATTTCATCACCGAAACGTAACAAAAAATACAGCTGCAACAACACACATCTCCTAGACGTTTTTCACTTAAAAACCAATATCTGAGTAGCCTTGAAAATCACGCAACACTACAGAAAACACAATTATCCAAGATGGATAGAATCGCCAAAAATCAGTTGTTAAAGATAGCTTAATGCTCTCGAAAACACAGCTGCAAAAATCACGAAAACTTCTAGAGTTTTCGCACACCACCACACCAAAAAGACAACTGCAAAGTCACACACAGTAGCCGTTAACCTAACACTGGACAGCCACCAAATCAGCTGTAGAAAATTACACAATCAACCTAAAAACACAGCCCCAAAATCACATGAACACCACTAAAGAACAGCTTCCAAAATTACCCTCAATAGTCTTTCAGGAACATGAAAGAACACAGCTGGCTATCAACAATTACGTAGCCCAATTTGGTCACACAGGAGCAAAGGAAAATGTACCAGCTACACTCCCACACACCATCAGCCAAATCACGTTAAACACACATTAGAAAAACAACTGGTTAGACTTCCAAAAAGAATGACAACTCCAATAAAAATGCAACATAAAAACCTTCAACCAAGGGTGACGTGATCAGCCAAGGAGTTTGCAACAAATGGACTTCTATCTCTACTCAATTAGCTCACAAACATCATCGACAATATTCCTTGGACATCCCGTTGTTATAATTAAGTTAAAATTCCAGAGGATCACCAATTCACCATTATCCCACAATAAGATATACATACTAAATACCATCTTAATTAGAATTTTAAACTTCTCAAACTTGTCTTTAAAGAGTTTCATGTAAACAAAACTAGGTCCAATTATTAAATAATGTCCAAAATTAAATAATAAGATATAATCATATATATCTTAACAAACATAAACATATATGTTTGATGTAATTTTATATAGGATTAAATTCAGAACTCCTATAATTTGACATATTATCATTATATTCTCTAATATTTAGAAATTATTTCTTATAATTTTAGTTTTATATTATTCATTCCTCTTACCGTCAAATTTTGTTAAAAAATTTAAATCCAAACTCTAAAATAATGTTATATAGTATCGCGTGTAATGTCATGAAATAAAAATGATATTATTTTAGAATTTACAATTAAGATTTTAATTGTAAATTTTAATAGAAATTGAAGATAAGGGAAAAATATTATAAGCTTAAAATTATAATAAAGTTATTTATAATTTTTAAAATTTTTAAAATATTAAGAATATGTCAAACTATATTTTGCTAAATTTAACTATTTAATATCAAAAAAAATTGCATGATTGATGACTTATTGTAGACCTATGGTTGACGTCCTCGATCACGTGTTAAAGACTGTTGTCAGGTTTCTACAAGACAATGTCAGACATTAGCATTTTGATGCTTAAATTAGTTATTGACTAAAGAAAGCTGAGGATATGTAACCTAAAGTTTGCTTTTTCCTTGCTTTCCACCTACTTTTGTTCCTGTTTACTTGATGGTGTGTGGTGGGTGAAACTATTGATCCAATCTTCTACATGTAGTGAGTGCTCTGCAGACAGAGAAGGTGAGTTTTAAATAAGGAACTGTTGAGGACAGGAAAAGTGTTTAAATGTTAATCGTTCATTTTGTCACTAAACCAAATCATTAAAAGAAAATCATTTGTAATCCAGCGTTCATGATCACTCGTAGCTCTCGTATCCTACAAAATAATTAAATAATAACAACAACAATAACTACTTAGTAAACATCTCTCTCAAGTTTTGAGAAGGTCTTACAACGCGCAACATTACTCTTAGTAAAAAATTTTTTTAACAAAAACACATGATAAATATATATATAATAGCTAAAAACAATATAAAAATAAAAATAGACCTTAAAAAATAATAGAATACAAATATATACACTTGTATAAATAAAAATATAAAAATAAATAATACAATAAATATTTAACAAGGTAAATAATCAAAATAAAAGATAAAAGAAGTAGATAAATACACAAACAAAAAAAGATAAGTTAATAAATAAATCCAACAAGTCATTATTACAATTAAATAGTTAAGCTAAGTAAAAAAGTATTTAATAAATAAATAAATTTGTATAAATAAAAATATATAAATTAGAAATAAAATAAATATAGAACAAGATAAAAAATTAAAATAAAAGATAGACCAAGTAAATAAATACGTAAATATAAAAGAAGAAATTTTTCTAGTCACCTAATCGTGTCCACCATCGAAAATACTTTTTAAGTACCTAATGAAGCTTTTCTTTTAATTTCCAACTTGCTTTTAAGCCTTTCTTTTTAAGCTCATTTGTTTTAATAAGTTCTTTCTCTTTGATCTTTTATTTGTTTTTCCAGTTATTGAGTCTCGCTCTAATAATTCGAGTTGTAGTTTTATTATTTCTTACAAATAATACAATGATATAATACAAACTAGTGCTTAACGTCCTCAATCATACGTTTAACTGAAAGTATATTTAATTTATCATCGACTCTAATGTCTAAGTTAGTTCTCCATTTGGAGAGAAAAAAAATTAAAAATTAATTAAATCCTTTGGAGTTCTAAGTCTCCCTTTTTCTTTACATTCTTGGCATTTCTTTGAAAGAGAAGCTGGTAGGCTTAAGAATTACCATCCTTAGTACTTGCCTAGCAGTACAAGGATCAATAAACCTATATGGATGCTCAACAATAATGGCTCTTTCACTAATTCCTCTTGTATTAAAGCTATCAGACCTCACAATCCTCTCATCCCTTAGTTCAACATTGTATTGAAGGGAACCTTGATTCCTATGGTCTCTTTCATCACTTGGTTGGCTGCAAGGAGAAGGCTGAAAATAAAAGATAGATCATTGGTTCTAATGATCTTCTACGTGAGTTATGTTATTTAGAAGCTGAATCTATTGATCATATTTTCTTCAAGTGTAATTATGCCACATTCATTTGGGCTAGAATGTAATACACAATAAACCTTACATGTTTAGAGACTAATAAGCATAATATTTTGATTTGGGCTATCAAATAATTTATAAACCTAAGGAAGGGTCAAATGTGTCTTAATCTCAGTTTAAATTGATCAGTGTATACAATTTAAATGCAAAGAAACCAAAGGCTTTTTTATAGAAAGAGAACTGAAAAGTATGTTTAGAATAAAAAATTCAATACTAAATTAGAGAAATTCTAGAAGATAAGAAAATTGAGTCTTTCTACAAGCTTTCCCAGGATAATAGTCTAATTTTGTGATTAGCAATGCCTTGTCATTCATCATTATCATATATATATAACACAAGATTAATGTGACTGGATAAGAGTATTTACCTCAAATATCCTGCTGAAAATTTAGGTTTTTCATTACACTTCCAAACAAAAACATTTTTTTTCATGTTAAAATGATTTTAGTAATTTATATTCTAACATGTATATATTTATACGTATTCTAATAAACTGTTAATAAATTTATGAGAAAAAAAATACCAGTAAAAGTAGTAGAATAATTTTATCTCTTTATCTCTTTTTTTTTTCAAGATGGATATAAAAAGTGAATAGTAACTAACCCGGTAAGCAACTTTACATATTTTATTCCCACAATATAATTGAAGGAATAGAAGTAGATCGATGGGATTATCCAGACTCAAGTTACTGTACAACTTCCATTATCATTATAGCTATAAACTCTAGTATTGATATGTTAATATGTAATATAAAGGATGATAATTGACAAGAGCACAGAAAAAAGAATGGTGTCTGATTCAGATTTTTCATAAATATGTGTAAAGGAAAGCACGAACCCAAATCATTGAAAATTGATAATGTGGATCAAAAGTTAAGTTATAAAAAAGGAAAAAGAATAAGAATAAGATGCAGATAAGTCAAAAGTGCCAGCTCTTGAAGGACTAGCGGCAAGCCTAGCTATAATACATTCTGCAACAACATAACAAGAATATTAGACTTCCTAGATTGGAAAAAAGGAGGGAGTGACTTGATTTTACTTAATATTTTATATAAAAAGTGATAAATTAATAATTATGGAGCAATTACGAGCTAAAACAATGACATTTTGGATTCTTGAAACATTTGAGAACTTAACTAAAGATATGATAATGGCAGAAAGCAATAAATTATTGGTTGTCCCGTGCCCTTTTCATCGGCTTCATAATTAATATAATATAAATTCTTTCTGCAAATTTAAGCAATTTATAAAATTAATCTTTAACTTATCAAATAACATAAATCTTGTATTCCAAACTTATGAGTCAATTTTAATTTTTCTCTTAGTAGCTAGAGTTTATACTTGGAATGTATGGTCTAAGAACTAAACTTACCCTTTGTAATTTAATATCTCACATTAGGTTCTTTATCATAACACTAGCGTGCTCAAAGCAGAGAAATGGATAAAAGACAAAAGGAAAACAATTACATGTGCCTTTAGAGATCCATCATCGATCGTCACCGCCACTGCAATTGAAAATCTTTGCTTTTTTAGTGGGATCTCACGCATGCTCTAGCCTAAATAATTTATTGGAAAAGGAAAAGAAATGGAATATGACCAAAGCAAAAGTTTCATAATTTCCAACAACGTTAATTACAAAAAAATTCAAACTTTTGTCAATTTTTCAATTATAGTCCGAACTTTAAAAAGTAGCAATAAATTGTCTAAATTTTCAAAATTTTTCAATTCTAGTCTAAAATTCAAAAAGTAACAATAAATTGCTCAAACTTTTAATATTCTTCAATTCTAACCCAACATTATTTGTGATTCTCCCAATGCCCTCAGCCTTTTATTTTCTGTTTGTTCTTTTTGTTGAATAATTGTAGCGCGGCATAGCTACTGTTTTGCAAAACAAAAAATAAAACAGAAGAAAGAAGGAATGAAAGATAAGAGAAAGAACTCGATTGCTGAAATTGCAGAAAGGGGGGTACTTTTATTAATGACAGCAAGTGTTTAAATAGAAAACAAAAACATAATAATCCTACTTGAATTCTAATTCTAATCCAAAGATAAAGCTAGTTGCAACAGATAAGAGTAGTTGCAAATAATCTGCTAAAAAACAGGAATTAAAGTCCTATACTAGAACTTAATAAAAATCCTACTAGAACTGAAACTCTAGCCTACTGGAAATTGAATGCCAACACTCAACACTCCTCCTTGGCATTCTGGTGATAACTTCTTCAAAGATTCAAAAAAGTTGCTCCTCCTGTGCGTAAACTTCATCTGCAATCTGTACTTGTTGAGAGTGATAATCGTTGTTTTTGAATTTGCAAACCTTAGTAACGTGCCCAAGTTGTTTGCATGTACCACACATTGCATCAGGCCTCTATCAACAATATTTTTCAAGATGAGTAGTCTTACTACAGTGTGCACAAGGTGAGAATTCGCAGTTGTTGCTCTTGTTCTTGTTGTTGAAATTCTTCTTCCCTGTTCCAGCTTGTTGGCTTTGCATATAAAATGCACCTTCGGTAATGTTATCTTGCCTAAAGGTTCTTCTTTGCTCTTGTGCTTGAAGAGCATTCATTAGCTCAGCTAATGATATCTCGCTGAGATCTTTGGACTCTTCAAGAGAGGATATTTTGGATTCAAATCTCTCCAGAAAAGTTACAAAAACTTTTTCTACAATCCTCCTGTTAGGAAAATCTTCTCCAAGCAATCGGATGTTGTTAACAATTAAAGAAATACGATCAGAATACCTGGTTATTATTTCATCCTCTTTCATGTTTAGAGACTCAAAATCCCTCTTCAAATTCAACACTTGCATTTGCCGAGTTCTATTACTTCCTTGATACTCTTCTTTCAATCTATCCCAAGCTTCCTTTGCTGTCTTACAAGCCATGATCCTGTAGAAAATAGAGTGCCCTATAGAATTTTGAATGAGCATCTTAGCTTTGGATTTTTTTTTCGCTTTTTCTTCACTGTTGAACTTGATTTGAGCCATGGTGGGATCTTTGGGTAGAGGAGGTACTGACCTATCTTCTGTTATAATTTCCCAAAGATCAAAGGCCTCCAAATAAGACTACATTTTTATTGACCATATTTGATAGTTTTCACCATTGAAGACTTCTGGAGGATTTAAAGCAATGCTACTAGAGGACATTTTGATTATGGTTTAAAAGAAAGGTTTAAAAATAGATGTAGATATGCTGCTACAAAGTGTTTAAAACAAGTTTGAAAGAGGTTTAAAAATTTGTTCAAAAGGTAGTAACAAAGAAGTTGAAAATATAAGGGAGTTGCTACTGTAAATTTTTTTAAAAACAGATTCAAAAATAGTAACAGTAGCAAGTTTAAAATAAAAGTGAGTAAGCTACTGAAACTAGATCAAAATAGCTGCAGTAGTTAAAAATTTTAGACGTTGATTTTGTGATTAAAAAAATCTAGATCAAAAATTTTTTTGCAGGTCCTATAAGACCATCTAATGCTCTAATACCACTGTTGGATAATCGTAGCGCGGCATAGCTACTGTTTTGCAAATCAAAAACAGAATAGAAGAAAGAAGGAATGAAAGATAAGAGAAGGAACTCGATTGCTGAAATTACAAAAAAGGAGGTACTTTTGTTAATGACGACAAGTGTTTAAATAGAAAACAAAAACATAATAATCCTACTTGAATTCTAATTCTAATCCAAAGATAAAGCTAGCTGCAATAGATAAAAGTAAATGCAAATAATCTGCTAAAAAACAGGAATTAAAGTCCTATACTGGAACTGAATAAAAATCCTACTAGAATTGAAACTCTAGCCTACTGGAAACTGAATGCCAACACTCAACACTTTTGATGTCTCAAACTACTCTCTCATTATAGCGTACTGCTCCAATAAGCTTTTCAATTTTTATTCTTTCTCTTGATGCCCTTAGTGTAAGAGCGTCAGGGTTGTGTAATCTAAAAATCAAAAGGCGAGGACGTCAAAAAAACAAACTAAAAATGAAAAAAAAAACTAAAATCAAACCGTAAGGTTGTCTGGGCTGCGTAATCTGATTTAGGTCATTTTTAAACAATGACGTCATTTTAATTATGCGATTAAATGACATCATTTCATTAATCTTCATTCGTTGTGTTAATTTTTACTGGCGTGTATTAATAGCTAAGGTTTATAAAATACGTAACAAGTCACGTTAGCAAACTTAACAAAAACACTAACGTTAGGCTAGAATTGAAAATTTTGAAAGTTTGAGCATTTTATTGCTACTTTTTGAAGTGTGAGCTAGAATTGAAAATTTTTAAAATTTTGGGCATTTTATCACTACTTTTTAAAGTTCGAGCTATAGTTGAAAATTTGACAAAAGTTTGAGTTTTTTTTTTTGGTAATTGACACTTTCCAACAATTACAAGGCCCTTAATTAAGTTTAATTATTTTGGGTATATGTTGTTTAATAAAATTGTATTTTTAATTAATAAGTCTGATTCAATTGATATTGTTTATTTTAAAAAATAAGTCAAATAAGTAGTAAGAAAATTTAATTTCATGTATTTTTTTATAGATTATAAAATTATGTGATATTTTTTGTAATTAAGATCACTTATGAAGATTAAGATATATTTTAATTTTCTTACAAGATGCTTTATTTGGTGTTTACAAGTATAAATATTTCATGAAAATTTAAGTTATAGTATAAGATCTCCTAGCAACCAGGGACTACTCTTGATATTTCTTACAAATGTTAAGCTTGAGACATGTTGTCTTTCCTTTGATTAAGCATGTGTTAGGCAGCGGAGATACTATTTGAGTATGGTTTGATAATTGGACAAATCATAGTCCTCTCATGCAAAGGATGACATTATCTAGACTTATATACAAGATTCCTCTTCAGACCAAAGCTTCTTCCTTGATGAACCAAATGTAATGGGAGGGCAATTTCAGAGGGTTCAACTTATTAGTTGATCTTCTTCTGAAGATCATTGATATAAACATAGGCAAGACTTTGTAACTTAGGTCCAAGTGTCTCAGGTAATTTCACTAATAAGTCTTGTTATAGGGCCTTGCAGGAAGCTGTAGGCAATGTTCCTTGGTTCAATCTCCTTTGGAAACATTCCCTCAATCATAAAGTCTTTATTTTCACTTGGTTGGTTATCAAAATAAGATTCGTGCTAAAAATAGATGGTTTGGCTCTTATGACTCTCTTTGTGTGCCTTGTAAGGAGTTCGAAGAATATCAAGAGCACTTATTCTTTCAATGTAAATACTCTAAGGTGGTATGAAGTAGAATTTTACATATGTTGTCTAATGCTTTTTTTTTTGATAATTTAGTAAAATTTATAAAAAATAAGAGGATGTTAAGCACATAACAAGGGATTTGCTAAACAGAAATCCCATACCTACCAAAGGAACAAGTCAGGACAAAATCATAAGGAACCTAGCTCAACCTTGTAATAACACTACCAACTACTCTCCTCCACAAACTTCCTATCAAGAAGCTGTATAAAGCTAGTTTTTACATCCCAAGAATCCAAGTTCACCAACAACAAGCTATCAACGTTGTCTAATGATTTTATTAATTATGATTGGTCATCATCTCTCAATTGGATCATTTGTACTGCCCAATTGTGGTTGCAAGATGCCCTTATTTATAAAATTGCCTTTACTACCACAATTTATTCTATTTGGAAGGAAAGAAACAAGATGATTTACAAAAATAAGGAAATACCTAAATACAACTTAGCTGATGACATCGTAAATTGTATTCGAGCCATTATGATAGCAAAATTTGATCAACATGACTTATCCACGGGAATGAAGTCTAGATGGAATTTGTACTGCTTTAAGTTACGTTTCATTGGTTTTTATGACCTGTCTTGGCTTAAGCTTGTAATTTTTGTTTTGTAATTTTACTTATGGTGAACTTGTTGTAATGTTGAGATAGCTTTGCTATAGTTGATACAACAATTATTCAAACTTCAAAAAGAAAAGAAAAAACTCTCAATCTCTTCGTATTAATTCTCCTATTTCATGGATTCATCAATGTTTTGGTAATTTTGTTAATTTTAACTAATAAGATTTTTTAATCCAATTTTAAGAATTGAACTAAGAGTCACCAACTACATTATCATAAACTTGTGTAAAATAGAAAAATATTAAAAACACACACTAAATTATAATCAAGTGTGTTTCAATAACTAAATTGTTTCTAAATAAAAGTAGCTTTAAGTTTAGTCAAAAAAAAGTAGCTTTAAGATTTAGTAAATAATTATTTCATATCTTTTGAAAAATATTATATAATTCAATAAAAATATTTTTAAAAAGAAAAATAATGTTATTCACAAGCCTTAAAGGGTAGCTAGAAACTGATTACAATACTGAGTTATTAAAGAGACAAAAGGTACTAAGGATGCAATAAAATTAGCATTATATGTTAAGTATGTCAACTCAAGGTTTGGTATTAGTGATTTTGATGATAATTATATAATATTTCAAAATTCAAAATGGAGTTATTTCCTTTCATAAGTAACCATATAATTTGTAAAATGAAATAAAATCATAGGATAAATGTTTCCTTTCTTGCATGAACCTTCTAATTGAACTTACCCTATTATAAATAATTCCACAACATCTGGAAGGATCTTACTAATTTGAACAATTAGCTCTAGCAATTTTGACAAAACTTTTCTCTTAAAGTCTGAATATTGGAAGATTCCAGCAGAGATGATATCGAAGATTTGTTAGATATAAAGTCAACTCATAATTAAAATGAATCAACAACTAGTTGAAGAAAACGTCTACTTAAAGAAGAGCCACTACATTTACGAATAAAACACAGATTTTCAAAATACTTCAGCAGCATCAATATTCTTGAAAGTTATACCTATATCAAACTCATTGTACCTTAGAAAGTGAAAATACTCTATTGAGAGAGATTGTTATTACTTGAAGGTTACATTGAGTAACCTACATACATTTTGTTGAGAGCTTGTAAAAGCTTGTTAAACATTACGAGCATGAAAAGTTGAAGAACCATAAAAAAATGTACTTATGAGTTTGAAGAGACTCGTCAAAATTTATTACTTGGAGTTTTATTGTGAAATACTCAAATTGAATGTCTAGAGACTGGACGTAAGCTTCATTATAAATCAAACTAATATAAATCAATTGTGTCACTCTTTCTCTCTCTTAACTTTTAAATTTCTACAACACCGTGTGTGTGTTTAATTTACAAAAGACTCCTTTATTTTTAGAATAGACTCCTTTTGTTTTAATATTGAAAGAGGTTCCTTTCGTTTTAGACATTAACAGACTCATTTCGTTTTAAACGTTAGTAAGCTCCTTTCGTTTTTTAAACTTTAACAGACTCCTTTTATTTACATACTTTTCTATTAAAATTTAGCAGGTTCTTATCGTTTACATAAATTGATAGCAACTTATAAAATTTTTAAGTCAGACATAATTTACTCCTCTCTTGCGTGTATATTCTTTATCAAAGTAAAGAAATTATTCAGAGATAACAACTATTCAATTGAAGTTTGATCTTCTTATGAGAGAACAGCTCAATTGTTATGGAATTTATTGCCTTAATAACCCTGTGTTATTCAAAAGTTGCTAAAAAAATCCTGACATATAAAAATTAGCAAAAAAA
>JAOTAX010000196.1:1824050-1838457 GCA_025629825.1 Erythroxylum guanchezii | reverse complement strand
TAATTTCTCATTGTGTACAAGAAGAGGAAAGACTAAAGCAAGAGAAGACAGAAAGTGCTCATTTGGCAACTACCTCAGAGGACAAGAACTTGAAAAGAAAGAAGGACAAGGAAGCTGCAGGTGCCGCACCACTAAAGAAACAATATAAGCATTAGGATAAGGCTTTTGCCTATTTTTTCTGTAAAAGTACTGCACACAAGAAAAACGATTATACCAAATATCACGCATGGCATACAAAGAAGGGTAAATTTCTTGCTTTGGTTTGTTTTGAGGTTAATTTAACTTCGGTACCTATACACACTTGATGGCTAGATTCTAGTTCTACTACTCATATCAGTGTGTCTATGCAGGGTTATCTGAGCTATCGAAAGCTAATTGATGTTGAAAGATACATCTGTATGGATGATGGTTATAAAGTGGTAGAAGTTGAGGCTATTAAAACTTTTAGGTTATTGTTAAAGACTGATTATTATTTGGATTTGAATGAGACTTGTGTTGCACATTTAGACGAAATTTAGTTTCTATTTCAGCATTGGACAAATTGGTTCCTTTTGTTCATTTGGAAATGATCAATTTAATCTTTTTCAAGATTTATCACTTGTTGGTATCGGTTCTTTATCATTTGTTGATAACCTATATTTAATTAATATGGTTGCCTTATATAATGAAACATTGCATGTATATAGAGGTATAAAGCGAAAATTAACCAATAAGAATTCTGCTTCATTATGACATAATCGTTTAGGGCATATCTCGAAAAAAAGATTCAACATCTTATGTCTGATAGAATTCTTGATCCCCTTAATTATACGAACTTTGAAAATTGTGTTAATTGTATTAGGGTAAAATAGACAAACCTAAGGAAATCAGGTGCCAACAGGGTTACGGACATCTTAGAACTCATATATACAGACAATTGTGGGTCATTCCCTATAGCTTCATGGAATGGTCAATAGTATTTTATTACATTCATAGATGATTAATCTTGTTATAGCTACCTGTATCTCATTTATGAGAAGTCTCAGTCTTTGGACGTGTTCAAAAACTATAAGGCTAAGGTTAAGAATCAACTCAACAAAAAAATAAAAAGTATTAGATCTGACCGTGGTGGTAAATACTATGGTAGATATAACGGACTAGGTGAACAACATCTAGGACCATTTGCTAAGTTCCTTGAAGAGTGCGGTATCGTCTCGCAGTACATTATGCCAGGATGTCCTATCATGAATGGTGTTGTTGAAAGGTGAAACAAAACATTGAAGGATATGATAAGGAGTATGATTAGTCATTCTACTTTACCATAATCTCTTTGAGGAGAAGCATTAAAGATTGTAGCTTACATACTACCAAAACCCCTTATAAGCTATGGACAAGCAAAAGGCTCAGTTTGAACCACTTGCACATTTGGGGTTGCTCAGCTGAGGTAAGGCTGTATAAGCCAAATGAAAAGAAACTGGATTTTAGAACTATTAGTTGTCATTTTATTAGATACTCTGAATGGTCTAGGGGTTACAAGTTTTATGATCTCACTGTAAAGTCAATTTTTGAGACAGAAAATGCCCGGTTCTTTAAGGATGTTGAGTTTGCGATGGGAGATAACGTGAGAGACATTGTCTTTGAAAAGGAATATGTTAATATTCCTTCAGTTATTGTTGACAATGATGTGGGTTTTATTCCTGATATTTTCGAAGTAACAAATCCAGAACAATAAGACAATATTAAAGAACTCCCTGTTCAGATTACAGACATTATTCCAAAAGAACAAACTTACCAACCTCAAGATCTAGTGTCATTAAAGGAGATCAACTAGAGAAAGGAGAAGTGTAATTCCAGATGATTACATAAGGTTGACATTGACGTTGTGGAAGATGATCCAATCAACTTCCAGCAAGCTTTACAAAGTTCTAACTCTCATAAGTGGATTGATGCCATGAATGAGGAGATAAAGTCCATGAAAGACAATGAAGTTTGGGATCTTGTCTCATTGCCTGAAGGTGCGAAACCCATCTATTGCAAATAGATATTTAAAACTAAGAGGGATTCGAAGGCCAATGTAGAGAGATATAAGGCTTGTTTAGTAGCCAAGGGCTTTACACAGAAAGAAGGCATTGATTATAAAGAGACTTTCTCTCTAGTTTCATTGAAAGACTCTTTTAGAATTATAATAGCACTTGTGACACATTTCAACCTTGAGTTGAATCAGATGGACGTAAAGACTGTGTTTCTCAATTGTGACATTAATGAGACAATTTATATGGTGCAACTAGAAAACTTTGTGTCAGGAGACTCAAAGCAAATGGTTTGTAAATTGAAGAAATCCATCTATATGCTCAAGCAAGCTTCTCGTCAATGGTGTTACAAATTTCATCAAGTTGCTCTTTCGTTAGTTTTGGAATAAATACAATTGATGATTGTATATACCATAAGTTTAGTTGGCGCAAGTTTATTTTTCTGATTTTATATGTCAATGACATATTGCTTGCTAGCAATGATATAGGTTTATTACACGAAACTAAAAGCTTTCTGATTAAGAAACTTGAAATGAATTATCTTGGTAATGCCTCTTTTATATTAGGGATACAAATACACCAAGATCGCTCTCAGGGTATACTTAGGTTGTCACAAAAGAGCTACATCGAGAAAATTCTTAAGAGGTTTGACATGCAGGATTGTAAACCAAGTGACACCCCCATTGTTAAGGGAGACAAGTTTAGTCTTAGTTAATTCCCTAAGAATGAGTTTGAAACTGAAGAGATGCAGCAGATTCCTTATGCTTCAGCAGTAGGAAGTCTAATGTATGCTCAAGTCTGTACGCATCAAGATATTGTGCATATTGTTGGAATGCTGGGCCGATGCTTAAGCAATCCTGGAATGGATCACTGGAGAGAAGCCAAACGAGTTATGTGATACTCGCAAAGAACAAATGATTACATGCTCACATATAGGAAGTCGGATCAGCTAGAGATCATTGGGTATTCCAATTTTGATTTCACTAGATGCCAAGATAATCGGAGATCCACATCGGGCTATATTTACCTGCTAGCTGGAGGAGCTATTCTTGGAAGAGTGCTAAGTAGACACTCATAGCTTCTTACACTATGGAAGTGGAGTTTATAGCATGTTATGAGGTATCCAATCATGGAATATGGTTGCGAAATTTTGTCACTAGGTTGCTCATTATAGATGGTATTGAAAGACCATTAAAGTTATTTTATGAGAATAAGTCAAGAGTGTTATACTTCAACAACAACAGGAGCTCATCGAAGTCAAAGCATATAGACCTCAAGTTCCTGGTTGTCAAAGAAAGAGTTTAAGATAGTCAAATGTCTAATGAACATATTGGGGCAAACTCCATGGTTGTGGATCCACTCACTAAGGGATTACCACCCAAGGTCTTTCATGAGCATGTGCTCATATGAGTGTTATATCTATTGAAGATGTCATTTAGTAGGAGTTTATTATTTCGAATGATTTTCAATTATACACTTTTATTATTTATTTGAACCTTAAACTTTTTTTGGTTGATCTCACTAAGGAATAAGGAATTTGAACCAGATGGAAGTAGGCATGTTAAGATCACATTACATGTATTTTTCATGCTACACATCCATGTTTGATCTTTGTTGTTTAATTATATTGGCATAAGTTACCATTGATGGGTTTAGTTATGATATGCATATAATGAAAACCGCTTTGATCCTACGTTATTATAATTGATGGATGAGATTGATTAAAGATATATTTGGTAGTAATAGCAAATTTTGAGCTCATAAAGTTATGACACGATATACAATTAAAGGAATTATATATATATGACCCAAGTGGGAGATTGTTGGAATTAATCCAATGTGTGGGAACATATATATATATATGAATTAATTGTATATTATGAGTTATCGTAAAGTTAAGCCTAGTTAAAGTGATATATTAAGGTTAAAGGCTTTAGGCTATATGACATCTAATAAAGTATGATATGTTAAGGTTAAAGGCTTTAGGTTATATGACATCTAATAAAGTATGAGCTTTAATGTGTAGAAACTCAAAAGTATAATTTCTATTTTATGATGAGCTAAAATAAAAATAAGACAATTTATTTAAAGAGTTAGGGTTATGATCTCTAAGTCATATGAATAATTGTCTTTTCTGATATCCCAGCAATAAGAGAAAAGACGGATAATCGCAAGACTCAAGAATCACGTTGTTCTCATAGATCTAAGTATGCTTCCGCAATAGATCTAAGTACTATTGATGATTTGACATGATTGTTTTGTGACTGATGATGGTTTTCACCGTAAGAAATTAAATTCTATCAATATAATCTAATTTTTGAGGTCTGAATTTTTCGGGTTTCAATATGAATTCAACTCGCCTCATTATGAGTTGGAATGTAAATTTTTAGTTTAGCTTGTGGTTTCATCTAAAAAAAGTGTTAAAAATATTTTCTAACATCTCATTTTTGACAATGAAGCTAGTAAAGTTACAGATATGCAATGTAATATTATTGAGAGATAGAGTAAGTATCAAAAGAGTCATTGCAATAGTGAATGTTTAAGGCTTGTTTGATTCTACTATAATTCTTTTTCTTTTATTTTCCTTTTTTAAATTTAGTAAAAGATTTTACTTGGTGGATTTTCTATTTTATTTTATTTAAAAATATATAATATAAAAAAATAGAAGTTAAATCAAATGGACAAAAAGATCATATCCCTTATATATTATCCGTTGGAATTTGGTCCATTTATCCACATGTATGTATAAGAGCAGACTCTTACAGGGGTTGTTGTTGTTGTTTTTAAACCGAATTAAGCTTACAAATTAAATTTGAGTTTAATGTCCGACATTATGAATTCCTGATCTAGCCTGGCCATTGCAGTCCCTACTCCATATTGTCCTAACCTGAGTCCAAAACGTGGACAAATACATACCATTGAGGTTCGAATTCTGAAATATTATTTTTGTACTAGTTGTGCAAGGCACTAGGCAGTGATGAGAGACAAGACATGGGCTTTCACCCAAGTTTTGCAGACAACAAAAGAAGGGCTTAGACAGAACAATTGTGACTAAAGAGAGCTGAACTGGCCCTGCTGACAAACACCTATGTTTCAGCAGCATCGTCGAATGATTTTGTACTTCACTGTGCAGTTAAGTTTGTTGATTTGATAAGCAATAAGAATGAGTCGAATTGAGTTTGAACATCCTAAGCCCCAAGTCCAAGCCTAAAAAAGTTGTGTTCGAGCAAAATTAAACGTGTTTTAATCTATTGACTTTGAGTTGAGTTAGTCCAATTTTTCATCGGAGCTAAATCTGAGCTTTTTCACTAAGGCAAGACAGATAGTACCATGTATTTAAATTACTCATTGTGAACAATACAACTTTATTAAGTCCTTATAGTTATTTCTTATATCACTTTGCACTTTAATATTACTAAAATAGTATTCACCGCATTGTAATGTTATTAAAATAATATTCATTACATCTCAAAAGTAATAACCCAGATAATGTTAAGAGTTTATTTAGACCTTTTGTAAAACATTAAGTTAAAAATCAATTTTTTAACAAGTGTTTAAAAAATATTTTTAAGATCAAATTAGTGTATGGTAAGTCCAAATTACTAATTGTGACATGACATACGCTAAATTTATTACTCATATACTAAAAGTTGTTAAAAACTTAATTTAGTTAAGATTTAAATGCTACTGCTATTGTTTCACAGACGTTAAGATGTAACGTGATATTACAGACAATGACAGAGACTAAGATTTTCGATGGTCCTCCTAATCCTACTCTTGCAAAAGAACTTTGTATGAGAAAAGTTCTAACCTGGATAAAACTTAATAACATAATGTGCAACGCTATTGAATCAAATTGTCTTCTACTTGTGAATGCTCTTAAGGGAGGTGTTTTGGACTTATCTTATGCTGGGGTGGTTATATTGAACTATAAAGCTCTTTTACACTAGTTTCAGAAAATTGATGTCTGTCATGTCAAAAGATCAACGAACAAGGTAGCCCATGCCATAGCTAGAAAAGCTTTGTTCCAGTCTGATTTTGTGAATTGGGGAACTCATATTCTTCAATTTGTGATTAATATTTCTTTTTCTGAGTTTAATTCTTCTGACGTAATTCAACTAGGTTCTTTTTATCAAACATATGGATCTAGGTCAGGTGTAATGGGGAAGTCTATTGACTCGGGTTAGCTTGGTCCATTTGTTTCGGTTTTTTCCTGGCCGTTTTATTAGTACCATAATTATAAGTTTTAAAAAAAGCACAATAGGTTATAATTTGTATCTTTTACGTAAACAAAAACTTCATGTTTCACATAAAGTCAACGTAACAGTTTCATTACTGTACAAATATTGGAAAAAGTTCAACACATTCAAATTCAGATAGTTCACATTGTCTTTGTATTACACTAATTTTAAACTTAATCAAGCATAGTTAAATCAAAACCGATCCTATTATTCTACCAATTTAAAAACTATTATTGCTGTATATGCCAATTGCTACGATCATTCCTAGTCAAAATCATCAGGCGAAAGAGAGAGGAAGTTGTCTTTTGGTCAAATTTTCAGACCAAGAACATCACAATTCCAATCCAAATGGTGTATTTTATAAAATTATCAACTTGGAGAATACGTTCTCTTACCAACTAGAATATAATATCAAAAGTTGGTAATGGTCACCCTTTCATCATTTCTAAATTGTTCGGGGATACTTGTGAGGTCCAGAGAGGGTGCTTCTTATCTTTCTTAGGTCAAGTGTGCATTTCGCACCTTAATATTTATGAAAAGTACTATATCTTAAAGTTATTAAAATGATATTCTTTACATTTCCACTCTTTTTATGTATATAACATTATTATAGAACATATTTATATTTATTCTAAATATATTATTATAGATGGATTATGATTATTGTAAATATATAAAAATTATATCAATAATAAATATAACTAGATGCAAATGTGATAAAAAAAATACAAGAACATAACCCAATAAAAGTTTCGTTGATTTGAAAGGTTTAGAGAAGTCCAATAATACGCAATCTTACCCTTAATAAATAGAGAGACTACTTTTGATAGATTTGCATAAAAGTTATAAATACATGCATATACATATTAAAATAATAATAGTTAAAATAAAATAAAAATAAAAATAGACATAAAGGATGATGACGATCATAATAATGATGATGATGATAAATACGTATAAATAAAAATATAAAATAAATAATATAATAAATATAGAACAAGGTTAAGAGTAAAATAAATAAATAAATACAAAGATAAGAAAGAATACAAGCAAGTCATTATAAGCAAATATTTAGGCTAAAAGTGATTTAAAAAATTATTATGTAGCAATTGTACCTTTAATTAATATTTTAAAAAATTATTTTTAAAATTATGCCAAAATTTGATGAGTTCAAATTATTTAATTATTACATTACATAGATTAAGTTGACAAACTAATTATTAAAAACTGAGATAAATCTAACTTTATTACAATTTAAGATGCTACTACTAGGATCGTGATAGGATAAATAATGACAAACACATATTTAGAATATTTGAGAAACTTATGGTATGATTACTTTAATCCTTGTTTTAGAGATTTACCAAGTTTTGTCAAGGTCAAGTTTGGTGTTGGTGACTCCAATTCATCATTGTTGCTTCCACCAAAAGCTTCATATATCTATCTATCACCAACCGACCATGAACTAATTGGATCCCATCATAACCAAAGTTGGACCACCTTCCTCTACCAACCCCACTTCATACCAAATTCACCATACCCTAGAAAATATTAAGAAAAAAAAGAAAATTATCTTACTTTCCAATCTAGTGATGATGACTGCCCATAGTAAAGAGCAATCCCCTTTTAGTTATTAGTTGACTTTTTAAGTATCTAGTTGCAAAACGTTTGGATTTTAGGAGAGGTTATTTGAAAAGGAATTGCTTAATTTGCACATAAAGGGGCTGAAACACTACTATTAGTGAGCCAATGAACCTAATTAGCAGGAATTTGTTCTTGAAAGTTTGGATTTTCCTTCATAATTTTGAGAAACAACCATTTGCCAAAACTATAACGAGTGAAGATTGACCAACAAATGAGGTTACAATCTTGAATTTAATGGAAATTGAATGATTCGATTTGGGTCGATATTGAACTGTACTTCTTAATGCTCCAAATTAAATATGATAATTTTGTCAAATTCAAGTTCAAATTAAGTTAAATTTAGCCTAATTATTCTATTTACAATCAAATTATATTAAGTCGAGTTTCAACTAATTTATCATAATTGATTGCATCTAAAATAATATAAACTCTTAAACCAAACTCAAACCTTGTAAAACCAAGTTTGATTCATTGATTTGAAGTCTTACCAAACTATCCTAAAGTGGGTTTGTTGATTATTAATCACCTTGAATGATTTCTAAATAACCTAATAATAATATAATTTCCGTGTTTTGTGTGGTTCATTTTGTTTAGAGAACTAGATAGTAAATATATTTTTGGTGTGTGTGTGTGTGTTGTGTGGTTCATTTTGTTCAATAGAAATTAGATTGTGCATTGCATGATGGAGCTCTCCACAAGAAGTCTTTGTCAAAGCGAACGTGGATGGCTATTTGATTGCAAGGGATCGGAATTGAAGAAGTGGGAATCCAATTTCTATCTACTTTATTAATATATAACAACTCTTATCTTTTTTATTTACATATATCATTTTATTATAAATATGTATTTTACTGTATTTTATAGCTCGTAATTATATTTTATATTAATGTGAAGATGAGTAGGGGACTTACCGTGGTAGTCATTTATGATCAACGAATAGGGGAAGTAATGGGTTGGGTCAAACTCGATCCTGAATAGATTTAAAATTTTATGTTCTAGGGTTGGATTGGACTTAGGGAATATGAAGGCTCGATCGGGCCTAATTAAACCTAAGATAAGTTCGATCAAAAATGTATTTTTAAAATTTTATTTTAAGTAAAAAATTTCAAATTTTAAATCAAATCTAGTCTAATAACTTAAATCGAACCAACCCGAAGTATAAAATAAAAGAAAATTTAAACTCGACTTAAAATTTAATCAACTCAAACCAATTTCATTAATTTCAAATTAGAATGCACAATTTTTATTAATCCTATTCAACAAGTTTCCCAATATCATGAAAATATTATTTTTATTATTTAATTTTCTTAATATTATCCTTACAGTAAATCTATGGGCTAGGAATAGAATTGTCTACCATCTCACCAACTTTTGATGCCTCTTCATACTTTGTTGAAGTCTCACTTCACCAACCACCAACAACTCTTAAAAATCCAACCCCACTTCCTCTCCGCCACTACCTGAAATCCACGCGCCGCCACTTTCCTCCGCCACTTTGCTGGGTCAACTGCCACCACCAACTAATAACTCGCCCCACCATTGCTTAGGTGGCACTCTATGATTGGTCAACTCGTGATACAATGTCCAAAACTTAGACATCACCTTCTATTCACCAACTCCCTCTATTATCGATATCTATCATCATCATATATATATCAACGCTAGTCCATAGCCATTTCTTTGAGCTTCACGAAAGCTAAACCTTTTGAAACATCATCATTCATGGCTCTTGTTCTAGTTCTAGCATCTGTTTTCCTCCTCCTGTTAGCCCACAAACTCTATCATAAGCTCCGGTTCAAGCTTCCCCCCGGTCCACGACCATGGCCAGTGGTGGGAAACCTCTACGACGTGAAGCCGGTGAGGTTCAGGTGCTACGCCGAGTGGGCGCAACAGTACGGTCCGATCATATCGGTTTGGTTCGGTTCGACCCTGAACGTGATAGTTTCAAACACAGACTTGGCCAAGGAAGTGTTGAAGGAACATGATCAACAGTTGGCTGACAGGCACAGGAGCAGATCGGCGGCTAAGTTTAGCAGAGACGGTCAAGACCTTATATGGGCTGATTATGGACCTCACTACGTGAAGGTGAGGAAGGTGTGTACTCTTGAGCTTTTTACTCCAAAGAGACTGGAGGCCTTGAGACCTATCAGGGAAGATGAGGTCACTGCCATGGTTGAATCCATTTTCAACGATTGCACCAATCCTGGTATTGTCAAATTGCAACCTTAAAAGCTTTGTTCTTTCTTTGTTGGGTATGTCCTAATTACTTTATATAATTTGGTTTAGCATCATCTGGTATTAATTTCTATTTACTAACCATATGATGCTGACTAATAGTTTACATTTTAGTGATGCAAACTACTACTATATATACGATGAGTATTTCTTGATTTATATGGAGTCAACAAGATGAATATGTTTCTGAAACTCGGATGTTTGTGCAGAAAACCTTGGGAAGAGTGTGTTGGTGAAGAAATACTTGGGAGCAGTAGCATTCAACAACATAACAAGGTTGGCGTTTGGGAAGCGATTTGTGAACTCAGAGGGAATAATGGACGAGCAAGGTCAGGAATTCAAGGCAATTGTGGCCAATGGACTAAAGCTTGGTGCATCATTGGCTATGGCGGAGCACATTCCATGGCTTCGCTGGATGTTCCCATTAGAGGAGGAGGCATTTGCCAAGCACGGAGCTCGTAGAGACAAGCTAACTAGAGCTATCATGGAAGAGCATACACTTGCTCGTAAGGAGAGTGGCGGTGCCAAGCAACATTTTGTTGATGCACTCCTCACTTTGCAGGAAAAGTATGATCTTAGTGAAGATACAATCATTGGACTCCTTTGGGTATGTATGAACAACTTGTTTGTTCATCTTCTGAATCTTCTTTTACTTGTTCTTGGGTTGAGCTTGTTGTTTCTGGTTCAGGATATGATCACTGCAGGAATGGACACAACAGCAATTTCTGCAGAATGGGCAATGGCCGAGTTAATCAGGAACCCAAGAGTTCAACAAAAGGCTCAAGAGGAGCTAGACGGAGTCATCGGTTTCGAGCGAGTCATGACCGAGGCTGACTTCTCAGCCCTCCCCTATCTCCAATGTGTAGCCAAAGAGTCACTGAGGCTGCACCCTCCAACCCCTCTTATGCTTCCTCACAGAGCCAATGCGAATGTTAAAGTTGGTGGCTATGACATACCTAAGGGATCAAACATTCATGTCAATGTTTGGGCTGTAGCTCGTGATCCGGCTGTCTGGAAGGACCCTTTGGAGTTCCGTCCGGAGCGGTTCCTTGAGGAGGACGTTGACATGAAAGGTCATGACTTCCGGCTGCTTCCATTTGGTGCTGGGAGGAGGGTGTGTCCTGGTGCACAACTTGGTATCAACTTGGTGACATCCATGTTAGGACACCTGCTACACCATTTCAGCTGGACTCCTCCTGATGGTGTGAAGGCAGAGGAAATTGATATGTCAGAAAGTCCTGGCTTGGTCACTTACATGAAGACCTCATTACAAGCAGTCGCCACTCCTCGCTTGCCTTCCGACTTGTACAAACGAATTGCTGCTGATATGTAATTTTTGGTATCTTGTTTGAACATATTCATAGGTTTTGGCTTGTCGATCTTAAAATACTAATCAAAGGGATTTGCTGGACAAAAGGGATGGCCAAATAAAACACTATGTAAGAACAGCCTTTGTATGTTTTTTACCAACAATTACTTGGTATGAGAGTCGAAATGCTTTTCCTGTTCTGTTTTCCCCTGCTTTTCCAGTTCCCTCATTAAGCCTTCGAGAGTTTCCGATAAAAAGTTAATGCTAAACCGAAGTTAACAGATTAGACCCACCAAACTTGAGCTTAAGTATTCAGTTCGATTAAGCTCGAACTTGACAATTTTGTTCAGATCCAATCAATCATGAGAAATCTACATGCTATAACTACGAGACCAACCAGTTTAACAAGAGAATGACTTCTTCGACGTAATTATGGATTCATTAGAATCCATATGTATGTTGTGTATCCATCAATTTCAAAGCTCTATTGATTGCAATAACCAAAGATATTTCCCCCAAAATCAGTGAAGTCATATGCAATATCCTAGCTTACACAAGTTATATTCGTATGCTGAATAAATTGAGAATGAATGAAATTTGATCAATAAGAGCCAAAACGGTCCAATTTGTAAAAATGGGATATACAATATCTATGAATATGGAAAGAAGTCAGGCACTTTCATAAGATATTCAGGAAGTATGCGTTCAGGCGATCAAATGTATTTACATATATGAATACCATAAGGGCCAAACCTTTTTCATTAATACTAGCAGAAACATTTTACTTTCGACCTATGCCCTTACAGTAGCAGCCATTTATTTCTTTATGACATATTACAGCATCTAATGTTAGTAGAATTTTCCTTTCACACTAGTGACTTTAGCCCTGAATTTCCCTTCTTTGATTCCTGTCCTCGCTTTCAGAAGCTGATCAAATTTGGCATATTTATCAGTGACCTGCATCCAGGAATGGACAATCATTAGAAATATCTCATGAAGTTTTATAATGAACAACGTATCAAGAAAAGAAATTGAACTATTGGCCTTGAGATAAGAAAGTACGGACACCAAAAAAAAATGCCAACTTTTTTCCTTAGCTGTAAAAAAGATCTCTAATAGTTCAAATGGGGGCAATGAGTTTAACCATTGCTGGATAGACTCAGTAGAATGCATGGCAGATTTGTTGAACACTGGGATTGTTCCTGACACTGCTACCCATCCTGGTCCATGGCCATCTCATTTACAGAATAGGCCTTTATTATTGTTTTTGCCTAAACCACTAGCTGCTTTATAGCTTCTGGCAGTATTTTATCAATATGTCTACGGTTGAGAAGCAATTTCAAACTTTTGAATTCAGGAATGACAGCAACATTCTTCTGTTGGGGCAAAAGTGCTCTTTTGTGAAGTATGTTCAGTTGTTTAGCACAAAATTAAAACAGATGGAGTCCAGGAAAAGTCTGATCACATATGGCAAATTTGGCAAAAGTAAAATTGAGTAATAGCCTTGAAGCAATGATTAAATATTTGACATGTAATCATCAACACTCATCCAACGTTCAATATAAGTAATTGGAGCAGAAAAGATCAAGATAAATAACTCTCCTAATATGAAAACCTTTAAGCAGCTGTCATTTGACAAGTTTCTGTTAACATGATAACAGTTATTTACATGGAAAATGTCTAATCATAATCAACATCAACATCTAAGTCAATTAGATCTGCATTGACTTGGCTCATTACCTGGTTTGCTCCCAAGGCCTGAAGAAGAAAACACAGAGCCACCTTTAGCATGTTTAAACTCTTGCAACTGCTTGAAGTTCATCCATGGTTTAACCCAGACTTTAGCTTCATATACCACCTTCTTACCAGCATCAACCGCTTCTAGAGTAAGATGGTATAGCTTACCAGCAACTACCTGCTCTTGAGCCTTCAACACCCTCACAAACTCAAGAAGAGCGTTCTGTGTAAAGTCCAAGATGAGCAAAAATAAGAAGAAACATATTAAACCAGGAAGGAGCATTGAGATAATTAAATTCCGAGAAAAACTAATAAGTTGCCAATTTCATGTCCTTATTTCTCAATCCACTGCAACAGCCAAAAAGTCAAACTATAACTGGACATTATTAAGAAGGACCCCTGAAAAGGCAAACAAACACGTCTGTTTAATGATCAGTGCCCAATTTCAAGAGTCATTTACATGCGCAAACCACACATGTAGAATAGACAAAAGAGAAATTTTTAAGGCTGAAACTTTTATTTTAAAAGAAAAGTAAAACAAAGTGACAGCTATAGGAATCACTCCCAATCTATGAATCACCCTTATCGAAAATATCCTTAAAAGAATGAGCAAGATGTACCCTAGAACTGATTCCTAGACCTATCTCTTTACATTGTTTTTTTCATAAAATTCCAGCCCTTGTTCTGAAATTCCATAAGCATATAAATTTTCTTCTGACCATCCTACATCAGTTTCATTAACTCATCCTGCTGTTTATAGGTAAGTAATCCTCTGGACACCCTTCCATTTCATGTAGAATGCATAGGTTGCTGGAATTTACGAATAAAGAATCATTCCAATATAAATAGTTATAAGTCTACTTTGATTACTTCTAAGTTCTAATAGAAATCAAACCCTAGAAGAAGCGATTCCTAGACAGATTTCTTTGTTTTACTTCATTTTATAAAATTCCAACATATAAATTCTCTACTGTTCGTCCTACATTAGTTGGATTAACTCATCCTGCTGTTGATAACCAAACAAGTTATAATCCTCTATGCCCCCTTTCACTCCAAGTAGAACGTATAGGCTGCTGGAATTTCCAAATTACGGACTATTCCCCTATAAACTACTAATTATGATTTTGAAATCAAACTCTGATTCCAAAGAGATCAACTCTACTTTAAACGCTCCTAATTGAAAGCTTTCTCTTTTAGTGCCAAATTAGAAAGCTTCACGAGTAATTAAGAGT
>JAOTAX010000196.1:1803340-1823950 GCA_025629825.1 Erythroxylum guanchezii | reverse complement strand
CCACACCATAACCACGCGGAGTATCAACAACAAGGTTAGAAACACTGAAAGCAACATCATATCAACCAGGGAACAAAACCTAGAACCAAAACAACGAGATGTGAAAGACCTGTTCCTTGTTGTGCTCTTGGACAGCGAAACGAGCGAGGCTTTCAATCTCAGCGCTGTTTTGAGAACCGTGGCAATCGCGAACCCCACCAGGCTTCATCCTTATGAGAGAATCTTCTTTGCAGAGACCCAATTCAGAATACCCAAAAAGAAAAAGCAATACAACCAAGATTGTTGCAGACAACCTCTTCATCTCCTTCGATTTGGGTCTTTAGCACCTATGAGATTCGTATTTATGTCTTCTTCTTCCTCTGTTTTTGTATCACGCGCTTTGACGTAACTTTGTCGTTAAGAAATGGCGAGTTTAATCTTATTTTAATACGTGATTATTGATAAAATAATAACAATTAAAAAAAGTGATATTTATATAAAATCAATTAAATATTGTCATTCGAAATTAAATTTAACTTAATTTTTAAATATATATTTAAATTATTGTGATTATTTAACTTATAATTTAAGTTAAATTAAAATTAATTAATAATATTTAATTGATCATTATATTAATAATATTTGATTTATTTATTTATATATTAATTTTACTTATACTTTGCTATTATTTTAAAAATAAGTAATAGTAATAAGTTACTTAAACAACATTATGAGGAAAAAAAAGGACAATCTCAGCATAATCTAGCTTGGGATAAAGCCGACGTCGTATAGGCTTGTATAAATTGTTCTCAAATCTTACTCTTCTTCGACTTCTCTTCTTTGTTTCTCGGTGATAAAGGAATAGAACAAACATAATCATGTCATCGTCGGCGATGGTACTCGATCCCAAGCCCTCACCGGAACTCCCACCATCGATTTCAGCAACAAAATCCGACCTTTCCGACTTGTCCACTACCGACGAGGAGGACCTCTATAGCCGCCTCAAGTCTCTCCAACGGCAGCTCGAGTTCATCGACATCCAAGAAGAGTACATCAAAGACGAACAGAAGAATCTCAAGCGAGAACTTCTTCGCGCCCAAGAAGAGGTGAAGCGGATCCAATCGGTGCCTCTCGTCATCGGCCAGTTCATGGAGATGGTGGATCAAAACAACGGGATTGTGGGTTCGACAACGGGATCAAACTACTATGTTCGGATTCTAAGTACGATTAATAGAGAGTTGTTGAAGCCCTCGGCCTCGGTGGCGCTTCACCGCCATTCTAATGCCCTTGTCGATGTTCTTCCCCCGGAGGCTGATTCGAGTATTTCGCTCCTTAGTCAGTCGGAGAAGCCTGATGTTACTTATAATGTAAGTCGAATTTGTTGAATTAGGTTTTATTTGGTTAATTGGATGTATTAGGGCGTAGATTGAAATGGGTAGGGTTTGGAAAATTCAATTGTGGTTAGAAGTTAGAACTAGGTGAAAAATTCAAGCTTGAAGGATAAATTAGCAAGCGAAGCTGAATTTCTTTTCTTAGGGTTCTCTGATTGTCGAATTAGGGATTTAATTTAGGTTGAATCAGAATAGGGAAATTGAATTGTGGTTCAAGATTTGTGCTAGGAAAAAAAAAAAAGTTATGGCAGAGAAACTATAGGATAATTTACGCCTAAATTTGAGTAAAAATTCAAGCTGGATATTTTACGTGTTTCTTGCTCTTGTTTCCAAATTCATGTTTTGAGCGAGTACTACAAGGACTTATTGATTTGGAAACTTAGTTTGATTCAGTTTTCCTATGGTTGTTTTAGGATATTGGAGGATGTGACATTCAGAAACAGGAAATCCGTGAGGCAGTTGAGTTGCCACTTACTCACCATGAGCTTTACAAGCAAATTGGTATAGACCCACCTCGTGGTGTATTGCTTTATGGTCCTCCTGGTACTGGAAAAACTATGCTGGCCAAGGCTGTTGCTAATCATACAACTGCAGCCTTTATTAGAGTCGTTGGCTCTGAGTTTGTCCAGAAATACTTGGGCGAGGTATGTATATATAGGCCAGTGCTTTTACCAATTGCTTGAGCATTCATTTTTAACGATTTATGTCTCGAGTATTGAAATCATGCTATGAAAACATGTAATTCGGTTGATTTTAGTTCATATTGAGAGTTATACTTTTTTTACTGACATTTAAGTAATTGTAGTAAGTTCTACCTTTTAATGCAATCATTTTTCCACTTTAAGGGTCCTCGCATGGTTCGTGATGTTTTCCGACTAGCAAAAGAGAATGCTCCTGCAATTATTTTCATTGATGAGGTTGATGCCATTGCTACTGCAAGGTTTGATGCTCAAACAGGTGCTGACAGAGAAGTTCAGCGTATTTTGATGGAACTCCTCAATCAGGTTTTTTATTGGAGATCTTGTAATTAGTCTTTTGGAAATGTATATATTGTCTAAAAATGGTTTACACCCAAATTAAACTAAGGTAATATAAGTTTGTCAAACTAAGTTGTTTAAAAATGACTGAATATGTAGTTTGTCAAGTCTTAAGTCTGTTTAGTCATTTTGCTGATGCAGTCAACTTCTGCTTTCCTTGTTGAAATGTACTTTAGATGGATGGTTTCGACCAAACTGTTAATGTTAAGGTCATAATGGCAACCAATAGAGCAGACACTTTGGACCCTGCACTTCTACGTCCCGGAAGGCTGGATAGGAAAATTGAATTTCCTTTGCCCGATAGAAGGCAGAAAAGGCTTGTTTTCCAGGTAAACTTTCTTTTACACGGCCTGTGAATTTATCTTCTTGGAAGAAGAAAATCTTTTGTCTCATTATCATGCAAGATTCCTTTCTATAGATAAATTGACAATTAAATGAAATTATTAATTTTCTTTGTACAGGTTTGCACTTCTAAAATGAACCTAAGTGATGAGATGGACTTGGAAGACTATGTTTCTCGGCCTGATAAAATTAGTGCTGCTGAGGTTAGTTGGGTTTCTCTTCATATTGGGTAGTTATTGGGTGATTATTGTATGTGGTTATCAATCTTTCTGTTAGTGAATGTGAACTGTGTGTGAAAAGCTACAGCATTTTCTGTAGTTTTTGATACTAATATATTAGTTTGCAAGAAGCGTGCAGCCTGAACAAAGTGAGGCATGCACCTCTAATATTTATCTTTTCGAATATTTCTATAATGATGCTTGGAATTCAATTTTAACCCCCAGTGATCAATATATCCACCATAATATCTTATATTGAATCGATAGAATCTTGTCCTCATCATAACTGGATATCTGCTTACAGATAGCAGCTATCTGTCAAGAAGCTGGAATGCATGCAGTACGGAAGAACAGGTACGTTATACTTCCAAAGGACTTTGAGAAAGGTTATAGAGCCAATGTGAAGAAGCCCGACACCGACTTTGAATTCTACAAATGATGAAGAATTGTTGAAGCGCATGTAATTTACATTGCAATTGTTGTGTTGGTCAAATTATGTTTACGCTTTTTTCTTTGAGAAAGGAATGAAATAGGATGGTCGGTGCTATTTTTGAAGCATTGAGTAGCAGGAGGCCTTCTGTGAGATTAGATTTTATCAGCTGAATACATCAGACTGCTGTTGATCTGCTGGCTTAACCATCTTACCATGCAAATCTTTTGTTACCCTCTTTAGTGTTACTGACGGTATAAATGCATTTTAGGTTGTGGCTAAATTAAATTTTGAGAAGACAAAATCAAAATGTGTATTTATAATAATAAGATATAATTATATGACAAAATCAAAATGTATATTTATCATAATAAGATATAATTATATTAAATTTTTTATATTTACTTTATTCTTATAAAAAATCATAAATGCCATGTGATTTAACATTTTATATTCAAGGCATGTTTACACCAATTCACAAACAAGAATTGTCATTGTTTTTATGTAGTTCAACAAATCATTGTTCTTGTCTATAATAGAGAGGTTAATAAATGCGTTACACTTTTTTTCTATGAACTTATTTCATATACCATGTATATTTATGCATTATTTTGGACAATAACATAAGTACCATAATTTAATTTGTTAGATATATAGATAATCTTATGCGACGAATTAATATGAACAGATAATACATCGAATAATTATTTTAAATGTCTTAACATAAGAATTTATATGAAATTAAACAATTAATACATTAAATTGTTATTTATAATTTTCATACTATTTTAATTCTTAATTGTCCCTATTTATTATAGCCCCATATATCATGAAATATACGATTTGAAGAAGATATATTTACAATTGTATGTGTGGGGATTTTCCAATATTTTCTAAATCAGACTAGAAGTCAACTTATAAGACAAGAGATTTAAGATTTAAAAGGATCAACTGATATTAGACCATCATAAGATTAGTTAAAGATTAGTTTATGAAAACTGATTAATTGATAAACTGATCAGTTTTAACAATAAAGATTATTAAACTAGATTAAACTGAAAAGTTAACTAATTTTAGGTTTCCACTGTTGCACCAGTTGAACTAGTTCAGTTTTTAAAATATTGGAATTTTCAAAATGTGCAATTCCAAATAAATGTTATCAAAAAAAAATTAAAATAAAAGTTTAAGTCAACTTATAAGCTCCTATAATTACTATTAAAAATAGTTTTACTATTAAGCTACCTCTCCTTAAAGAAGAACTTATTTAATGACATGGATATTCAAATTCAACTTATATTCCATTCAGTTTGTAATTGATTTCCAAAAATGTAATGATCCTTCTAATTAATTAAACATTAATATTAGACAATGACTTTGATTGTGCCTATAAAACTTCCATCCATAAATACTGGAATGGTATCACAAGACATGATCTTGAGATTCCTTTTGAGAAGGCATGAATTTTGGCAATTATTTTCAGATTTTTTTTTTCATGGTGGAATCATTTTAAGGTACCTAAGCATATTATTAGTCAGAACGTGTCAATGAAATTAAAAATTTGAATATCATATTTTATTCTTCTTATATTTTTATGATTCTATCCTTTTTAAATAATTTTTTAATTATTCAGACCAATTTTAGAAAGAAAGTGGATTTCTAAGAGTAAAATTTTCATTGAATTTTTGGTATATATATATATATATATATATTCAATTATAGAAAAAAGAAGATATAAATAAACATTTCATAGAGTTGCTAATTTGATTCACGCATCATAATCAAATTAATTTAGTTATTTGCCAAATAAGTCCGTTCTTATAAAATTAAGGGTTAATTGCCAAAAAAGCTCAAACTTTCGTCAAATTTTCAATTATTGCCTGAACTTTAAAAAGTAGTAATAAAATATTTAAATTTTTATTTTTTAAATTATAGTCCAAACTTCAAAAAGTGAAAATAAAATGTTTAAATTTTTAATTTTCTTCAATTTTAGCCCAACGTTATCTGTTATTCTCCCGATGCCCTCAACCATTTATTTTATGATTTTTTTCTGACGCCCCAAACTATTCTCACATTACAACGTATTGCATTAATAAGGTCATTGGGGCTACATAATCTGATTTAGGTCATTTTTGAACTTAACAGAAACAATAACGTCGGGTTATAATTAAAAAATTTGAAAGTTTGATCATTTTATTGTTACTTTTTAAAGTTCGCGCTAAAATTGAAAAAAATTGAAAGTTTCGACATTTTATTTCTATTTTTTGAAGTGAGCATTATAATTAAAAAATTGATAAAAGTTTGAGTTTTTTTTAATGTAATTAACCCTAAAATTAATTTTCATAATTTTGGACCTTAAAAACAAATAAAATGAAAATGATCACTTGTAAAATGTTTCATATAAAAAATAATGACACTTTGAACTTAAAAATGAGTTTAGAAAACAAGAAAAACATCAATTCAAGCTTGGGACTAAATAATTAACTAGTTTAGTTCCAAATATGGAAGCTAATTTAACTCATTAATTAAAACCATCCCCAAAGTTCAAATTTTAAAAAAAAAATTCCCTTTTTGGTCCAAAGTCAAAAGAGATATTTGAGGTATCTTAATCTTCTAATAAAAACAAAGCTTGAGATTAGAATCATCATTAAGATAGACACGAAATTGGAAATATAATTATGCACGGTGCTTAAGTCACCAAATAATGAAAAGGGGAATTGTAATTAAGGTAAAAGACGTAGATCTCTCATAGTTTAAGAAACTTAAAAAAAAAAATAAACACAACCGAGCACATATAGTATGAACATTAGACTTAAACTAATAAAATATCACTAATATAATAACTCAACTTAACTTTTAAACATGATCCAAACAAATTAAATTTGACTTAAATTAATTATTTAAGATAATTATGATAAAATTTTTAGCTTAAGCCAAATTTAATTAGTTCGGTTCGATTTTAAGAATTTGGTTTAATCGTCATCAAAATAACATCTGATTAGTCCAGATTTGAAGTTCATATTATGTGTGTTTTATTAGTATTTCTTCAATGAAAGTCTAAAAAATGAGCTTCTAAGAAAAACTTAAAAATTAGAGTTAGTTTTTTCAAAAATTTTAAAATTTATAAACTTTTTGAAAATTTCTTAAACTATAAGGGAAGTTTACATCTTTTACCCTTGAAATTATCACAAAACTTATCTTAATCAAGCTAATTACTCATTAAACTTTAGAACTAAACATTTATTAGTATCCCACCTTTTAAGGTGAATCATATCAAAGATTAACCGAGTTGTCAAAGGTAAAAAAGCTTTTTAAACTAAGGTCTCTTAATTATTTTTCTTGTAATGTCTTTTCATTACATGCCAAGAAGAGATTTACTTCCATAAATGGAAAATTCAGAATTTACCTTCTTCCTCTATAAAATACAAGTAGCTAAATAACTCTTTTGTCTCAAACCCTAAACCCCTCTTAGCTCTCATATCTCTTTAATCTGTTTCTTTCAATGTCTTCTCTTGAGCAGGAAAGGCTTGAAGGTTCCATGAAAAATATGTCCACTAACGTATTAGTCACACCAGAAACCAGCGAACCAGAATCAACCCAGTCATTGGATCCAAGTCCCAGTAATGGAGACACCAATAAGAGACCAAAGTTCGATCTGAACTTGATGGATTTCTACGAAGGGTGTTCTTCAAAAGAGAGTTCGAAGAGGGTATTCAAGTGCAAGTACTGCAAGAACAAGTTTTCGACCTCACAGGCCTTAGGTGGTCATCAAAACGCCCACAGACGCGAGCGAGCAATAGAGAAGAGAGAAAAGTTGCTGAATGATGCTGCTATGGTTAACTATGACCATGCCAAGTACATGTTATATCCATATGCATCAGAGATCTCAAGGTTTCATTTGCATTCTTCTCCTGCAAAAAACTTAGGCTCAGGGTTTAACTTTCGGTCCATGATTCAGAAACCCTATGGTAGCCATTATCTTCACAGCAGTTTTGGTCACGGTCTCAACAATGGTTGGTCAAAGCAAACGATTGTGGAGCAGCAGCAATCTGCAATACACCAACTGCGAAATGGAGGGTTGCAGTCTCTGGAGATTAGTGGGTATCGAGAAGAAGCTAGCATGATTTCCAAGAAGAATCAGAGTCACCAAAGTGGAAGCTTGGGACTTGATTTGTCACTTAGGCTTTGATTAGTTAACCTTTTCTCACTAATTTGATAATAGTTTAGTAATCATTTTGTGTTGCTTTTTCTTTAATAAATTTTGTTTTATCTTGTTATACTTTGCCCAACTAGTCCTTTAATAAGGCATAACAAATTAGTTTAAATTCGACCCAATTTAAGTTAACAAATAAAATTTTAAATTAATCAAAAAAATTGAATTAATTTAAATCAAATCAATTAAAATATTAAATGATATGATGTCACGTTTTCTTAAAACTAGATCCAATTCAATGTTTGTTACGAACTTTGTTTAGATTTATCTTTGTGCATTCTTATCGATTTTTACATATCTGTACTTACTTCACTAGGATATGTATTCTACTGGGAAAGGATGATTTAGGACTCTTTAAGTACTTAGCCATATTTATAGAAGACTTTGATTTACTTAAGAAATATAATTAAATATCAAATTTTCATAAATTAATTAATAATTTCAATATTATTTGCTGATTAATTATGATCATGCATAGAGACCAATATTTTAAAAAATGGACTAGAAGTTAAACTAATAAGAGAAGAAGTTTAAGGTTATGTTCAATCGGTATTAGACCTATTATGAACAATAAATCACAACAACCAAAGAAATAAGTTCGAAAATAGTAAGAACACACAGATTTACGTAGTTCATCAAAATATGGCTATGTCCATGGGCAGCTAGAGATTTTATTCGTTGTGAATTATTTTCGATGTCAGTACACTAGGATAATACAACGTATTTATACGCCCAGGAGAATACATAAGACCTAATCCGCGATTATGGGCTTGGTGTAAAGTCCAAATTATTTTATCAGCCTCCATATCTCAACAAAACCGTCATAAAATTGACTAAATATTAAATAAAATTAAAGAATTTGAACTATAATTAACAAAGATTGTCCTTTTTGAACTATGATTAACAAAGATTGTCCTTACTCATCGAAGAATTTGAAGTTTAAATAAAAAAAGATATTGCTAAATGAAAATTAATTGATTTATTTTGGTACATAAAAATTTATTAAATTTATACCTAATAGTGTGATTAATTCACCTATATATAGTTTTCTTTTGTAAGTAGCAATTCCAAAATTTTTCACTGACTAAGCAAGAAAACTTGAGAAGATGTAGAAGAGAAACAAATGGCAAAGACATTTTATTATAGTTGCCTGGTCATTTATGACAATTTTGTTGGTAATTGGTTGGAAATTATAAAATTGATTATAACCAATAATTTGGAAATTGATTTGACACGTAACATAGTTTTCTAAACTTTAAAATAAGTTAAGAATATGAAAGATAATATGTTCGAGTGAACTGAATTATAAATAAATGACTTATTCTCAATATGTATCTTAGTCAAATTAAGATCGAGACTAAAATAAAGTTATTTTAGTAATTCACCAAAATAATACTGTTTTGTTGAATTATTTGAACTGTGTGAACATTTTCAAGTTTGAGCTCGTTTTAAAGTTCGATCTATTCGAGTATGCCTCGTTGAATATAGAACATGCTTAATTTGCCAACCCTAACTAGGAAAAAGTAGTAATTGGATGCATATTAGAGATTAAAGAACTCATCAAGGTTTCCTACTTTATTAATTTTCCATCCTCCAAGGATGCAACTTCTATCTCTAGAAGATGCAAAACTTCAATTGTAACTCTATAAATTGCCCTATCCTACAATTCATTTCCACATCCAACACTACTGTTTTACACCATCAACACAAAAGGTCAACTCCAGGTTGATCCTGAAAAAGATTCCTGGCTTGATCTCAAGCTATCTGGCGGGAAGGGTCTTGAAGTTGATGCTGAATCCAAGAAAAGAACAAGAAATGTTGGATTTCCTGAGAAGAAACGTTCCAAAAAGTTTGGAATTGCCAGGTGAGGGCAGTGAAAAGAAGGCAGAGAACAGATCCTTCATTTGCAAATTCTGTCAGAAGAAGTTCAACAGCTCACAAGCACTGGGAGGCCATCAAAATGCCCACAAACGCCAAAGAGCATTCCTGAAACATGGGAAAGAACTGGAATCAGCCTGGTTTGGGCTCATGAACAATACTAGTTCGCTGTATCAATTCCCACACCTGTCAGGTTTTGTTCCTGCTCATGTTCCTGCCTGTAGATCACCTCTACGTGTTAACATGCACTCTATGATTCAGAAACCTGCACATAACTCGGGTTTCTCTGTTCCAGAACCCAAGTACGGATCGACTGTTACGTACCCATCCACACTAAACAACAGTTTTTGGGTTGCTAGGCCAAGAATTGATGATATCGGAGGTTCTTTTGCTGCCAATAATCTGAAGACTATTGCCAATGCTGGTCTTCCAGGAACTAGCGTTCCGGGAAACCAGAAACAGGATTTTGCAGGACCGTCGCTGACCCTGAAACTAGGATTATGAGCTTTTTGGCTTTCTTAGTGATCAAACAAGAAGAGAAGAAATTGTTCTTCCTAGTTTTCATGCAAATTATTTGCTTACTTTTAAATATTCTCTTGTTCAAATAAAGCAGTTAGTGGGAATAAAAAAACGGTTGAAAAAGTTAAGCATTAGAGCTAATTATTTGGCTGAAATAGAACAAGTTGAAGATTTAAAATGTTTAATCGATATTAAATCATCTTAAAATCGATTACAGATTGAATATAATTAAAGCATTTAGAAAATGATTGAAGGAGATTATTCTTATCGATCGAAAAATAAACTTAGCTTATAAAAACTGGTCGATTAATTAATAAACTCATCAGTTTTTAACAGTCAAAATTATTAAACTGAACTGAATCAAAAAGTTGAAAACTGAATTAAAAATTGGACCGGTTCAAAGTTTTCATTATTAAACCCAAAGTTTTGAAATTCGGACCGGCCATCGAACCAAAGGTCTTACTGGTCACCGGTTTGACTAGTTCGACTAGTTCAACCACCGGTCGAATCAATGTGACATCATAATTATGCAATAATTATATTTAATTATATATAATATTAGTAATATTAAAAACTAAAAAATATACCAAATAATATAAAAAATATTAATAAATAAAAAATTCATTGAACCAATGGTCGAACCGGTAGAACCCGACCAGTCAATTGACCGGTTTTTATCGGTTCTCACTGGTCCAATTAGGGACCGATTTTTAAAAGTCACCCGGACCGAATAGCAAACCGGTCACCTGTCGAACCGATCGGTCCGGTCCGGATTTGAAAACAATGATTAAACCAGTCGAACTAGTTTATTTTTAAAACATTGATTAAAATAAATATTTACTCTAATCCTTTTAAAATTTCATAATCAAAACTACTTTATTATTGTATTCATGGTAATCTTTTTAAATCTAAACATTATTTAAAATCTGATTAATTCAAATTTGTACCGTCAATTTCAGATTATATATAACAAGATGAATAATAAAAATAGAAAAAAGAGGAAAGATCAATAAGCTCAGTCATAATCACTTTAAAAGATTATTAATATAACAAAATAAAATATGAAATCATAATATAACAAACTGTGAGGTATAATGAACACTACATAAGATGGCTTCAAATAAATTACCAAAATATCTATTAAACTTAATAAAACTATGAGATGAGTGCATTAATATACTTTAATTGCATAATAAAATTAGAAATCTGAATAAATCTCATGTCAACAATACAAATAAAAAGTATTGTTGACTTGAGATTTGTCAATATAAATATAAATTAATTAATATTTTGTGATTAATAAATAATTATTTAAAATTAAATAAAATTGTCTTTATTTACCAAAGTTTTAATAATTCGTAATGCAATTAATTCTATTTTTTATTTAATAATAATGATTAAAAAGTTGAATCATTTCAATCAATTTAACCGTAAAAATTTTGAACCGATTAATTTGTCAGTTTAATTTTTAATTTTGAAGTTTGATTTATTTTAATAATATTTACGTTTAAAAAATTCTCAATTTATTAATAAATCGATATGTTTTTATAAGCTAATCAATTTTTATAAATTAAATTAAAATTAAAATGATTAATTTTTATTTAATATTTTTTATTTATAGAATTTTTTAATTATATTTAAATTTTTTTAATTTTATTAAATGTAAATATAACTAATAACTCAAATTTTGCATGCTATGTATAGTGACTTCGGGTTCTTCTATGTTACAGACGTTCCCACTCAAATCCTTCAACAGTTACGCCTATTTCTTCTTCTGCTTGGTTTTGTAGCTTTCTCCAATTTTTCTTCCTCTACTGATTACGTTCTTGCTCTCTGTTATTCTTCTTTGCTTTCTTCTTTTCATATTTGGATTTCATGAACAGAAAATAGGTTTTAACAGACCTTTCTTGGATCAAAAACCAGTCTTTTCCACATCCCTCGCTTTTATCTCCAGCTTGAGGACTTGAAACTGGTTAGTATGAATAAGGGTCGGAGTAGGAAGAGAGAAAAGTAGTGACAGTTTTAATCTTTCGGTTTGTTGCTTGTGACCCATTTGAGTTAAGTGTTTCTTTGTGTCTTATTCTGCTTCTTCCATTAATTTCTTCAACTTCTAGTTGTTTCAGTTTGTGGGTATTTGGATCAAAGAAGCAGTATTTTTCCATAACTCTGCCATTTATCTCGTGCTTGAACCCTTGAACTGGTAAGTATCAAGAAGCAGTATTTTCCCATAACTGCTTCTATTAATTTCTTTAACTTTTACTTGTTTTAGTTCGTGGGTATTTTGATTTCTTTTGAATCACCTCAGATCAAATTATAGTAAAATTTGAGTGTTGGTATGATACATAGGTTTCAAGAAATAATGGTTTGATTTCCTAATAGTTAAGTAACATAGTGCTGTTGTAATTCATTTCCTCAGGAAGATGGATAAAGATACTGAGATTGGTTCTTGTGATGTTAACAAGTCCAATAGCTCAGGTACACGGGGTAAATGATTCCAGACGAGTTATATAAAATGCAGAACCTGATATATACCTGAAATGCATTTCTTTTTATGTTCTTATACAAGTTTTGGACATACATAGATGCTTTTTTGTTCTTTGTTCCCAATATATGGAAACAATCTCGGGATTTATGTCATTATTTGATCATAATCACTTTTCCTTACTTCAGTAAGATCATGGAGGATCGCAGAACTTGTGCAAGTTTGATGCACTTAGTTTGTATTAACCGTAATATAATTGTTCCAACCATATTTCCAGGGCAAAACCTGTGTCTAGTATCAAGTCTGATAGAGTACTTTACAGATTTTCATTCACATGAGTGCCTTTTTCCTTTTTTTTCTATTGATATCTATGGATTGATCCCGGCTCGAAATATGGTTAGGTGCAGGTCGGACCTTATTTGACAATGAATTGAAATCAGTGTCTATAAACATTTAGTGCTTTCTTTCCTATTTGTTTCTGGTAGAAAACATGGGATACCAGTTTATATTTAACTGCAATTATGTTGTATACAAATGTGGGAAATGTACATATATTGATGTGTGTTACACAAGACATTTCAATCAAAATACTGATTTTGATGAACAATGTAATGTTGTTCTGGTGCACATCTGCTTGCGTTGTTGGCAGTTTATATTTCTGTCACATCTGCTCCAATCATACTAATGTTTTTATCAACAGGATGAGTTTACATTATGAGCATTTGTTTTGATTTTGGTACTTCTCAGAGAAGAGTTCTGCCACTGCTACTGATGCCTGCCAAAGTTCAGCTGATAAAGTGGAACTAATTCAACACTTTAATAAAGCAGTATGAGTCTTATTTCTTGGAATCTCATAATTTCATGCTGATTATCATCTTCTGATGTTTACTCTCTCTGTTGAATAAAAGTTCTGTAAGTCCTAAAAGATAACATTTACCTTGGCAGTGGTTTTCCATTAAACATTATGTAGCAGATTTTGAGTTGTTACATTACAATCCTTTTCTAGGTAAAATTATCATCTCCAGAGGCACTTAATACTGCTGATAACGTATGTGAATCAGTTAGTCGAACATCCAAGAACATGGATCGCCGGTTTAAGGTACAGGCAACACCTGCTCTTGTTTCATTATTTGTAAAGTTTACTTCATAATTCTGCTTGCTTTATCCGGTTCTCCTCCTTTTGCTGTTCGTGGATTTTGAAGAACCTGAAGATCACATGCTTTTGTATAGTAGTTCCTAGATTATACGGAGAAGTGACTGTCGAAGGGGCTTTAGCAGATCTTCTGAATACTCTTTGAACGTATGCTTATGACGTTAGAGTTACTGATCAAAATCTGAAATTAGGTGTCCTTTTTATCTAATTTCAGCTTTCATGCTGGTTTACATAATCTGAAAGACTTAAAAAACTTTTTCTATGTTAAACTCCAAAAACAAATTCATGGTCCATCAGGGAAAGATGCTAGTTAGCCATTGAAATTTCACCTTAGAACTGCTTAACAGTGGAGACTTATCTTTACTTTTGTCTGTAAACTAATTCTTGTGCTTCATGATTTTCCAAACTATATCTTCGCAGTTAGATATTGACTGGAAGTTTTTCTGTTCAACATCTCTAAATTAGCTATCCATTTATCATTTTGCAGATTCGCAGCAGGCTGATGGATGAGATTACGGGCATTAACAAGAAGTTCTCTGACATTTTGGTAGAGTTGGATTCATCTGAAGATGCTGTTTCATTATCTGGAGGAGGCATTGAAGGAACTACTGTCAGATTTTCCTCCATTCTGTTTAACAAGATTAGTGAGATGGTAAGAGTTGAGGATGGCCTCTTGAAAATCTGATTATCTGTTTCACTGAATTTTGGTATCCTTGCCACTGCTACAGATCACTGTTCGACCATTACGATTACTAGTTCCTGCCAATTATCCAGCATCATCTCCAGTAATCATAGATGACTCGAAAGACGGTTCGGGACGATATGATTCAAATGTCTTTCAGAGGTGAGAAATTGGAAACTCATAATGATCTAGTTAACATTAGTTTCAAGCAAAACCAAGAACATTTAGGATCTGTCGCTAACAACTTCCTGAGCAGTGATTTATCAGTGATTATAAACCGGAGGTTTAGCAGACATCTTGGTGAATTCTCAGAACCCATTTCTCTTCAAGATATGGCAAGGACTTGGGAATCTTCTATTAAAGAAGTCATCAAAGTATGGAAGAAACTGTAATAGTTCTTAGCAAGCTGCTTCTTCATCACCTTCTGAACAAACATTGTACATGTAATGGGAGACCTTTCATGTTCTAAGGAATATTCAACATCTGACATGAAATAATACAGATGAATTAGTGGTGAAGATATAAAAATTTAATTCTAGCTCTTTCAAATTAATTACATTTAAGAACAGATGAATTGTAATTTTACCACACATTTTCGTGGGAATCTCATCGGATGTTGATCAAAGATATGAATATCATTTCATATTGGCTACTACATACCGTACAATATGATAATAAATTATTTTGTAATTTAAAAAAAATTCAAGGATTATTTTATAAATTTAAAAAAAAATTCGAAACGTTACGTAGTATTAATCGGTATTGGTACAGATACAATATCGTACCAGAACTCAATCCGATACTAAATCTGGTACAGTATTCGTAATATTGATATTGACGTTATTGAATTGTAATTTACTTTAAAATTATAAAAACTATCTAACAAAACTGAATAAAAATATAAAAATGCTATAATATTATCTTAATTACATTGAACTAAATACTAATCTATTTTTTAGTTAGAATTTAAATAAAACTCGAGTTAACAATAAATAAAAATCTTTTGTATGTAACCATTAAAACAAAATTTTTAAAAAATTATTTTTAAACAAAAATTATAATTTTTAATTAAATATTTTTATCTTATAAAACTATTTTTAATTTTATAAAATTAAAAACTATTATAAAATTCTCTAAAACCCATGGATTGAAGGATGAATATATAACTAATTTTTACGTTAATTATTAATATGAATAATAAAATAATAAAAATTTATTATTTGGGCAGTTGAGTCCATTTTTTATTTAATAATATAGTAACTAATAACTAAATTTTGCATGCTACATATAACTAACTTCGTCCTCTTCAGTGAAACAGAACGTTCCCGCTCAATCAACAGGTTCGCACATTTCTTCTTCTACTTGATTTTGTTGCTTTCTCCAACTTTTCTTGGTCTACTGATTACGTTCTTGCTCTCTGTTGCTTCGTCTTTGGTTCCTTCTTTTAACTTTGGATTCCTTGAACAGAAACAGATTTTTAACAGAGTTTGGTCGATCAAAAACTAGTCTTTTCCACATCCCTCGCTTTTATCTCCAGCTTGAAGAACTAGTAAGTATAAACGATCTTTTGCACTTCTGCCATTAATTTCTTTGTAGTAAGTATAAACGATCTTTTGCACTTCTGCCATTAATTTCTTTATAGTAAGTATAAACGATCTTTTGCACTTCTGCCATTAATTTCTTTAACTTTTAGTTGTTTCGGTTCGTGGGATTTTGGATTTCATGAACAGAGCAGAGGTTTTACAGAGCTTTGTTGGATCAAAGAACCAGTCTTTTTCCAAAACCCACCCTTTTATCTCGTGCTTGGAGTGTTCAACTAAGTATCGAAAAGGGTCGGAGTAGGAAAAAGAAAAAGTAGACAATAGTTATGTCTGTTTATATCTTGAGAACTTTTTATGTGTTTATTCGATTAATTTCTTTAACCTCTTGTTCTGGTTTGTGGGTGTTTTGATTTCTTTTAACTTACCTCAAGATCAGTTGAGAACAAGGCCTGAATATTGGAATCATGCAATGGTTTGATTTGCTAATAGTGAAGTAACAATTTCTTATTGTAAATTTCTTTGCTCAGGACGATGGATAAAGACATTGAGAAAGTTTCTTCTGATGAGAACAAGTTAGCTAGTTCAGATACACCAGGTAAAATGATTCCGGATGAGTTTAAATGAATCCAGAGCCAGGTAAAATGCATTTGTTTTGATTTTCGTGTCTTGATTTCTCAGGGAGTTCTACTACTGCTACCGATGGCAGCCAAAAGTCAGCTGAAACAGTATGCTTTTTCCTTTCCTTGCCGTCTCATAATTTCGTATGAATTTTAACAGATTTTGAGGTTTAGCAATCCTTTTAACATCTGAATTAGCTACCCATTTGGGTTGTGTTTTCTTTTGCAGCGTCTGTTAGAAGAGATTTACGGAATTAATCAGAGGTTAGTCAACGTTGGGGTCGAGTTGGATTCAGATGAAGATGCTGCTAGAGGCAGGGAAGGAATTACTGTCAAATGTTCCTTCATTCCTGTTCATCTTACTGGACCTCTCGAGCTACTTCTTGATACAATGGTAAGGCATGGAAGATGGCCATCTTGAATTTTGATTTGCAATGAATGCTGATATACTTGTCACTGTCTACAGATCCCTTTACCTCCGCTACGGTTGCTAATTCTGGCCGATTATCCGGAATCATCTCCGGTAATCATAAATGATTTGGTTACCTACGACAGGTGAGCAACTTGGAAACTCATAATGCATTGGACCATTCAGTCTGAACTTCATATTTAGGATACGTAATGTAACTATCATCACCTGAGCAGGGAGGAGACTGAAGAGATATCAGAGGAGATAAAAGTGAGGTTTAACAGACATATTGGGGCACTCTCAGAACCAATTTCTCTTGAAGAGATGGCAAGGAGTTGGCAATTTTATATTACAGAAGTCATTAATGAATATGGTCAGAAATTTGGTTATCCAACCTTCAGTTCAAAGAAGTAACAACCTATGATCCACATTTTTTTGTATGGAACTATATGCAGAAGAATGATCCTATCTCCTTAATTGTTGAGTTGTTGAATTTAGATTGATTGAATGGTAGGTTTGGTGTATAGACAGACAGAAAATTTTTCAGATGCTCAGTTGTAATTCTTGTAAACTGAATCTTTGCAACAGGGCACTATGGATAATAATTCCAAGCAAGCTTTGCTATTCAATAGAAGTAGTATAGATTTGCATAAGCTTTGTCTGTGAAGGCGTTTTCTTAACATTGTTATCATCGGTTAAACTACAATTTTAAACTACAATAGAAGTAGTATAGATTTGTATGATTCTGCTCTCTCCAAAGAGAGATGAGCTCCTTGGAATCTCCAACTTTACGTACTGCTCTTCAGAAGTAGCTTGGAAATCACATTGCACTTTACGTACTGCTCTTGAAGTAGCTTGGAAATCACATTGCACTTTACGTACTGCTCTTCAGAAGTAGCTTGGAAATCACATTGCTCAATGTAAACTCTGGATGATTTCTTTTATTTTTAGTCTTTTCGTAGAAATAAGAATATGAATACAAGAAGTCCAAGAACAATCTCTAGAACATATACAGTACAAATTAAGTAAAGGAAGAGAAGACTCATAAATATGATTTTCTACATATTTATAAATTGACCCAGTTTGAACCATCAAAACCGGTCAGACAATTGTTTTTTATTTTTATTTTTGAATTTTTTGAATTTTTAATATTATATATAATTAAATATAATTATTGAATAATTATTACGTCACATCGAACCGGTCGAACTTGTCAAACCGGTGATCAGTAAAATCATCAGTTCGATGACTAGTCCGAATTTCAGAACATTGCTGTACGGAATAAGCAAAGGAAAAAAAGATTCACAAAAACAATTTTTTACATGAATATGGGTAATTTCTACAAAATTTTCTATCATATTAGATAAAGTATGTTTAACATTAAAAGGTAAATCGTCAACTGAAAGAATAGATGAACAAAGTCATTATCCATAAATTCACTCATATTTTTCTAGTCTCCTTCCTCACTCTTATCAAGAAGATATACATAGAATATCAGGGAAAAGAGTTAAATTTAATTAAAAAAATGATATGCAATTCCCTCCAGTAAATGATTTCAATAAGTTAATATAAAATATTATAATATTACACTAGAATAAATAGCTTTTTTAATATGCAAACAATAAAATAAAAATATAAAAATATCTTTAAATAAAAATTGTAATTTTAAATTAAATAATTTTTTAATTTTATGAAACTATTTTTTATTTTGTAAAATTAAAAACAATTATAAAATTCTCTAAAAGCGGTGGTGGAAATAGATTTATAATAAAATATTATTGAGTCTAAATTTTGCATGCTATATATAAGTAACTTCGTCTTCTTCAGTGAAGCAGAACGTTCCCGCTCAAACCCTTCAACGGTTTCCCACATTTCTTCTTCTACTTGGGTTTTTTTGTTTTCTCCAATTTTTCTTGCTCTACTGATTACGTTCTTGCTCTCTGTTTCTTCTTCTTTGATTCCTTTCTTCTGATTCCTTGAACAGTAACAGGTTTTTCACAAAGTTTGGTCGATCAAAAACCAGTCTTTTCCACTCCCTCCTTTTATCTCCAGCTTGAAGCCTTGAACCAGTAAGTATAAACAATATTTTGTACTTCTTTCATTAATTTCTTTAACTTTTAGTTGTTCCGGTTTGTGGGTATTTGGATTTCATGAACAGAGCAGAGGTTTTACAGAGCTTTGTTGGATCAAAGAACCAGTCTTTTTCCACAACCCTCCCTTTTATCTCTTGCTTGGAGTCTGAACTACTAAGTACCGAAAAGGGTCGGATTAGGAAAAAGAAAAATTAGTAAAAGAAGACGTCAACCTTGGTGATAGGTAGAGAAAGAAGAAGAAGAAAAGGCCATGGGGGAGGTGGTATGTCGTGAGGCCAAGAGCAGTGTAAGGCGCGTCGGACTAGTTTACGATGATTGCATGTGCAAACATCGAACTCCGGTGGTTATATTGGTTTGTTAGGTACAATTTTTAGCTCCATTTTCGTTTTATTTTGGTATAATTGGTGTAGTCTACGGTTTATTTGTCATGTTGGTATAATAGGTGTAGTTTATGGTTTATTTGTCATGTTATGAATTGCATTTACTTTTCAGATGTGAGGTGTTAACTGGCAAGGAAGCTGAAAATAAACATCTCTTGACAGTTCACTCGGGCAATCATGTCAATTTGATTAGAAGTATAAGCTCCATAAGGTCTGATTCAAGGAGAGAGCGTATTGCATCAAAATGGAATTCCATATATTTAAATGAAGGATCGTCGGAAGCTGCTTACCTTGCTGCTGGTTCTGTCGTAGAGGTATAAATTTAGAGCTTTATTTTTTCTCCAGCAACCTTTAAGGACGCTCGTGTTCTCAGCTATTGTTTGTCATACTCTTGTGCTGAGATATTGATGCAGAATGAGATTGGCTTAACTCGCTATGGTGTCTAGTCTCTTTGTTATTGTCCACAATATTTTAGAGCCTATTTTTCAGTCAATTTTGTGTATTTTTGAGTTTCCTTAATAGAATAAATTAGTAAATGGTTATTTGAAGTTTTTCTCATTGAAGAATAGCTATTAAAGAAAAAAATAAAGTTGATTGCTTATTTTAAATATGATTAACACGTAAGTCTGTATATTTTGATAGTCTATTCAGTTTATGGAGGAAAGCGAAAAGGAATTCTTATGAAAATTTCGGATTACAATTTTGCGAACTATGACGCTTTCTTTTTAAGAGTGACTTTTGGATTTAGTAGTCATTCTTAAATATTCCTAAAGGAACATAGTAGTGTCATATTATTATTCCTTTCCAAATTCTTTTAGGCACCTATTAGCATGATAATAATTGTTTCATTTGCTTCAAATTTTAGGAGTGGTTCCTAATTTTTATACAAACCCTACGAGTGATTTTAGACCTATCCTTTTTTTTTATTTCTTCAATTCTGAAATCTAGTTATTAGATCTAGCAGGTCTAATTTAGAGATTTTATATGTGTTTTTTATCAAAACGTGGGAACATTGTCTACCTGTCTTGCATCAGATATGCTCTATGTTTATTGCAGCTTTTTACAGAAACTCAGATATGCTTTATGATGATTGCAACTTTTTACAGAAATTCACATATGGTTTATGCTGATTGTAGCTTTTTACAGAAACTTATGTGATGACCAATATTAACTAAATGACATATTCTCAAGATGTTAAGAAAAGTAGGCTTTTCTCATGATGTGAAATATCCAATTGACTGAAAGCGTT
>JAOTAX010000196.1:1755387-1774387 GCA_025629825.1 Erythroxylum guanchezii | reverse complement strand
TTGGAAAAGCGACCCCATTGGCTGTGATCTGATGTTTCAAAAAAATCACGCAAAAAGCAGAATGCTGCATAGGGTTTCAGCCATTCCTGTGACCAAGAGGAAAAGGAAGGTCAAAACAAAAGTTGACTCAAAGGATGCATCAACAAAGAAATTGAAGTTTAGTGACTATGAAATTCAAAATGAAACAAAAATGTCTAGAAACTGGAGGATCTTTACAGAAGAATTACTTAGGATCAGTTGAAAGGAAATAAAAGTCCGCAATACCTCATTTTCAGATAAATATTGCTGAAATCGACTGGAGTTAAGTATCAAATCTTTCTCTCTATTAAAAATTTTCTTAGCAATTGAAAGTTTGGTGGCCATAGTAGCGTCATAATCAACATCCTGCACAAACCCAAATTTCAAAATGTTAGAAGGGTAAGAAAACAGAACAGAAATTAGATTCTAAAAATTGCTGTTACCTCAAAGGTACCATTTTGAGCATAGAATGAAGAACAATGAGATAAGGGAACCATTAAATAAAGGCCAAAAAAAAAACATATGTTAGAGAAGAGGAAGTAGGATTATGAGGAAGGGGAGCTTATTCATCCTCGTGGTGTATGAAAGTGAGTCAAAGATGGAAAATCATGTTGGAACCATGTTAAGCAACGATAATAACAAACTTCTCAAGGAAATTGTATGGATGTAGAAATTAAAATAACATTGCTATTATGAAAAGTTTAAGCTTTTCTTCACAAGCAATATTAATATATATAAGTCTAGCCATAAGGTAAGTCCTGTCAATCGAGCTTATGCATCAGATTTGGCATCCATCTTCAATGTTTCTTTTGGCATTCGTTACCTCTAAATGAGCCATAACTATCCACAATTACAAACAGTAATAAATGTCATTCAGCACACTACTGAAGAACTACAAGGTTGCTACCTTTCTATCAAGTTGTTGCTCAGCTTCCTCAATTTCTTTCTGCAAGAAAAAGCAAAATGGTAGGTGGTTACTATGATGCTGTCCAAAGATATAAAAGTAGGTGTAAAAGATGAACTGCATAAAGAATAACCTTAATGTCCTCGGGCAGATTTTCCGTAAGTGCTTGTACTCTTAGATACAGTGGATGCAATGCAAACACAGATAAAGAGCTGCATAACCATGAAAATTTGAGGGACAGAGAGAATAATCAAGAATCGAGAATTTGAAAATGATAAAAAGAATAAGTATCAGATCTTTGGGTGTAGTTTTCTACCAAGAATTGTTTATAAATATTTTGAGTCATAAATAAAGGAATGCAATGGAGGTTGAGACATTAATAACCGCTGGGAACAGCTGAATCAAAGAGTCAAAACATACTAGACTGTTCAGCGAGCACAGATATTTTAGAGATTATGTGCCCAAGTGGCTGTCCACATCAAATGACCAGATTTTGAAAAATGAAGTTCCCAAGGATGGGCCCCTTTTGCAAATCAGGTAAAGGGTCTTGCTTTTCCTGCTATCTTTGTGCAATCCTAAATTTGTTATATACCTGTATGGATAAGAATCCCACCACATCCCATGAACAGATGTATCATTGAGTGGTAGAAGCTGAACTAAATGGAAACCCGATTCCACAGCCCAGTCAACTAGAAGTTTTAGGTCAAGAAACTCTCCAACGCCAAGGTCTGCTTCTGATCTAACAGAAAACATGGGAATTGCAACACCAGCTCCACGCCAAGGCAGCTCCTAAGAGAACAATATGATCAATGACATTCATGTAAGAACCACAGAAAAGTATCATTTCCTGACTCATAGTTTATCTCAGTAGCTTACACGTAGCATGCCATCAGAAAGAAGAATACATCTCGTTAGAATTTTGGAAGAGTCAACAGTGAGCTCCCGGTTTGAGCCTGTCTCTAAAGAGAAATGTCCTGCCTTGTTGTATTTACAGTACTTATATGTAAAGCAATTGTTAAGGAAGAGAATGATAGAGACAGAGAGAATGCATATTCATTTCAAAATATTTCAGCAAATATCACATTATAGGGGGCGGATTTCAAAGGATATTTTATTGGAAAATCAGCCTTCTCTAACACAACATCTGCTTGCCAAGTTGAGTCACCAGCATAGCTAAGCTTAAGTCCATCCTGAACTTTCCACTGACCTAACTTTTTAACACTTCCAATTACATACACCTGCATGAATCAAAGGTCATAAAACAAATTAACTTGCAAGATAAGAAAGCTAGTGAATGCATAATTAAATATGCAAAGAAACACAGGCAGGTAATTGGCGAGAAAAATAACTTACTGACGTCCCTTCTTCTACATTTGGGCAACAAATTTTGAAGTGAACAAGGACATCATCTACCATGATTCAGAAGCACCAAAGTATAAGAGTTGGCCATTGAACAACAATAGTAAAAATCAGCAGTAACAATATTAACCAGAAGTATTATGAGACTTGTCTAAAACTACCTGCCTTCTCCAACTTATTTTTAACTCCAAGTGGTCTCTCTATCTCCAAACTCCAACTTCTGCGAAAGATGACATCCTTGAAGGCGCTTCTAAAGGGGATACCATCACCACCAGTCTGGCAGTAAAAGTGACATTAACGTCAATCTTTATACGTCAAGAAACAAATCAAATTGATGACGGAACTAGCTACATTCTAGTTGAGCTAAATGTATTACTAAAGAAGAAGCACAAAATTCTTAAAGCTAGTTTAGTAAGGCTAGTACCATCCCCAACTACAACAATCCACACCAAGTTTAATCTACAATCTTATCATTACTGGAACAGAGAAAGATAACACAGATTTTAATGTTCAAGCAAAAGTATAATACGTTACGTAAAATCAAAACCTGATTATGGTTTACCACTCTCCAGTACCTTCTGCTCATCTTAAAAGAACTGCAAAGACTCCAACTTTTGGAGAAAAAAATCTAACCATAAAAATATGGCCATTCAAAGACTTCTGTTTTGGAAAAAAGAAAAAAGGCAGCAAATACTAGAGCGTAAAACAAAGTGAATAAAAAAATGAACTTAACATAGAAAAGGTAAACAGGAGTGGTTAAAAGTCACTTCCAATCGTTAACATCATAACTGGATAGTATGGGAAAAAACAGAAACTCCAAATTTTAGAATGAACTTAAATCTGCCATAAAACAGTATATACTATCAGAATTTGTAACGACTAACTGTAATGTTGAGAGGAAGATGAACAACAGAGAGGTTCTCTGAAAATAAGTTAGTTCCAGACAATTTAGGAGAAGTGAATAGTTCTTTTGATAAGTGAATAATGAAATGCGTCTTTTTCAGAATAATTTAGGAAAAGAAAGAGAGCTTTTCAGTCAAGCAAAGACTAAAAGTATCAGACCATGAAGCACATATTAACAGAAACCATGAAGGATCACCTGCCAAAGATCATGAAGCTCCATGGAATCTCCACCACTGATCCCTTGCGGCAGAAACAATTTGCGCTTCTTTCCCATTTCCCATCTCAACACATTCTTCTTGTCATCCACCACATAATAATTATACTCACAACTGAATTCATTCCGCACTGCAATACTACCATACCATATAAGTTCATCACCCTGATGAACAGGCTTCAACAACAAGCCCTTCTTCACATTCCAAGAACCCAGGACTGGTTCAGAACCGCATACAAGCAAGCTCTGACCCCATTGAGTGTAATATGGCAATCTAAAGCTCACATTTACTGGTTTCGTGGCCTTGGTCCCAGAAAACAATCCCAAATTCGACATTCCTTCGAGGAAAAAAAAACTCAGATCTTCTTCCACAAAAATCTACAAAAAAATGAAATGGGACTTGAGAAAACTAACTGAATTCTCCATTACCGGATTAAAACTAAGAAAATAATTAATCTTTAACTTGGAAAGATCAAACAAATGAAACCCAGATGACAAAGTTAAGAACTTTAGTCAAATTTAATGAATCCAAAGAAAACAATGAGCACCCAGATGCAGATAATGATCAGTTTCCCCACCAGAAAAAAAAAAAAAAGAGAAAAGGATGGAATTAGAAGAATGAAGGAATAATAATTAACACAATCAAACCCCAGAAGTAGCTACCTTTTCTCAAATCAAAATGATTAGTTTCAACGTAGATATTACTAGAATAAGTGAAGCTTTATTGTGGTGTATACTCTGATATACAAGTGCAAAAGGCCAGAGCCATAACAGTGGAATCTATCAGCAAGATTTGTATTATTCGATGGAACAAAAAAGATATTAACTTTTCAACAGAAATGTGTAGCGGAGAAAAGAGTTTTGTCCTTTCTATAGGGAAGATATTATTTTTTTACAAAAAGCAGCAAACACATACGCAATCTGAGACATACCTTCTCAATCTCAAATGACAAAGTAGGCAAGTTGAGAGCGAGGAGGATATTTTGCTGGACGAGAGAGAGACGGAGAGGGAGAGGAAGGTGCTAAAGTTAGCAACTTTGAAAGCTCCTTTCACGATAGAGTACTGAGGTAGTGACAGTTGGTCATTGAAAGAGCCATCCTTCAAGTTTGTGTAAGCTTCTCGTCATCTTTTTTCTATTAATTGATTACAGTCTAAGCTCATTACTCACCACAAGCTGTGTTCTTGCCTACTATGAGAATTGACTTTAATGAAAAAGATAAATTTTAAATTAATTAAAATTTGAAATTGAATTTAAATATAAAAATACAATTATAACTATTAAAATTAGATTTAAAATTCTAAATTTTATAAAAATAAAAGAGTTTAAATTTTTGAACTTGCACTGATTTTAAGGTTAAAATCGAAGCTCGATTAGATTAAAATTTAAACCCAATAATTAAATTTGATCAAATTTATAATAATTTCTCTATTTCATATTAAGTGTATAAAAATTATTATTTTTCAATGTGTATATAAAAATAATAATTAAATTAAATTCATGTTTAGATAGAGATATTATAAAAGAGATCCAATTAAATTGAAAAATAATTGAGAATAATAACAAACACCATTGTTTTTCAACTTTTATTTGCATCATTTTTCTCACAATTCTCATAATTGTATTGTTTAAACAATGAAGACAAAAACCTCTCTTTTTTCACACTTTGCAAAAAATCCAATAACAGCATGTTGCTTCAAAAGTGATTATATTTTCCACTTGTCAAATTAGGTATGCTCATTCTTGACAAGAAGGGGTGTAACTTGGAATGAAAATAGGTCGGGTTAGGCCAAATTTACCTGGTTCGAGTTTGATTTGAAAATTTTTGTCAGATTTGAGGCACACGGCTCAATCCCGAACTTGATTTGGCCTAGGTAGCTTGAAATCTAATTAAGCTAGGGCTTAATCGAAATATTATGCTTTTTGATTTAAAATTTAAAAAATGATATTATTTTAATTTTTTCTAAAATTTTCAAGCTCCAGGTCAAATTGATTCGAGTGATACAAACTTGAACTCAATTTAAAACCCAAAAATTAAGAAAACAAAATCTACACCTAATCCAAAGCTCAACTAAATCAAACCAGAAATGTTGATTTTGGATCAAACCTTATAGGTTCAGGTCGGACCGGAACTTAATTGTCAAGTCTAAGTGTAACCATTTCATTCACATAAAATAAATTTGTCATAATAGTTCTTAAATAAGTGGTTTAATTGGTAAAGAAAATATATTCGTAAATTTTTTAATTTAAAATGCCTTAATCAATCCTGGTTGGATCAAGTCTATTTTTTTAATTTAAAATTTTAAAAATGACAACTTAAAACAATATTCTTTTAACTTAAAAAATTAGAACAACGAATTTAGCATCAAAATTGCACAATTTTTTTTAATAAAATTCTATTGGTGCCATTAGTTTATAAAGTTGAAATCAATTTTTTATAATTTCTTCACCTAAATGTAATAGATTCAAAATTTAACTATTAATTTCAAATATTTTCTATTTGTATAAAAATTTAATTATTTATTTTAAATATTTTACTATTAAAAAGTATCAAAAATATTATTTTAAGATTTGGTTTTATAAATTTGAATCGATTCAAACTGCTCAGATCAAACTAAGTCGATCGTATCAAATGATAATTCGTTCAATTCGAATAAGACTAGATTCAACCCGAGCCTATTTACTAACCCTAACTAACACCATAATATTTATGTCATTTGTTGTATTTGTTTTAGTGACTTTTCAAATGAATCTAATTTGAAGTTAAGAAATAAATTTTAATTTGATTAGGATTTAAGTCAGATTAAATAAGTAAAAATTTATGATTTTTATATATAATTTTTATTTTCATTAAAATTGTAATTCGTAAAAATAAATTATTTCTTAAATAAATATATTGTAATTTTAAATTTATGTATTTAAAAAATATTAAATAAAAATATTTATAAATAATTAGCAAATTTAAAAATATTTTGTTTTTAAATAGTTATATTTTTAAATAATTATAAAATTAAATCAATCAATAAAATTATTTTATTTTATTAGTAACAAAATTATAATATAAGAAATAAAAAAAATAAAAAAACTAAATCGAGGTGATTATAAATGGCCATTGTCCTTTCTGTTTTGCTCTAAGAGACCTAATTAATGCATAATCCGTAATCCAAAGTAATTAAGAGAAATGAAACCTGAACCGGATCCCGACCCGAAACATGCCCTATATAAAGGAGTCGGTTGCTCTACGAAATCGGGTATTTAGGGTTTGAAGGTCTGTGCTTGTGCGTCTCTAGAAGCAAAACGAGGACGAAACCATGACCGCTCAGACCCAAGAGGAGCTCCTCGCTACCCATCTTGAGCAACAAAACCTCGACGTATCTATTCTTGCTCTTTCTGTTTCTGTGTATGCATATGTGTATATGTTCATTTCTGTATTTGTCTACATGAATGTGCCTGATTGGTTCTTTGTTGTCTTGATACTTTTATGGAAGTTGTTTGTCATAGCTGGAGCTTTCGTGCCTACGAAATTTTAAGGGGTTTTTATGAAGAAACGGATGAACATAAGTGACTTCTGTGGAATCACGTTTGTTTACTAATTTACTATGTTTAAAGTTTCGCCCTTTACTCTCTTATGTTTGTTATTCTCATAGTTCTTGAATCATATGGGATGATTATTATGTGTTCTTTTTGTGATAATTAAATAGAAATGATCACTTTCCATTGTGGTGGAAAGTCTAGTAGATTTTACCTATCAAATGCATTGGTAGGTAAGTTCTACTAGACTTTCCTCCATCTTGGGTAGTGATTTAGGTTTTAGAATAGCTATACTTGGTAATTGTGCCCTTCAAGAATTTCCCAAATTCTACTGACTTATTGTGATCTAGAATACCGGCAAGTGAATGTTTTCTTGGACGTGTTAGACTCATTCAACAAATCTTGATTGTATTGAATGGGACTGGAAATTGGTGGCTTTGACATTTGAGTTTTCTTGTATGTTGCGGGTAGGAAAATGATTAACTTCATTTAGCTTGATTTTTTACCTAACAGGATCCTCAAAGTCGGAATAGTGTAGCTCCTTTTTAAATTCAGCTTCTTTTTCTTTATGCTTGTTATGATGGCCTGACTTTTACCGTGATAGTGTAGGCCCTGGCAGGTGATTTCTGTTTATAAGAACAACTTATTGTTTCAAGTTGGATCTAGGATTGTGCATTCCATTTGTACTTGTGATCTTTTCAAAGGGGGTTATTTTTCATGCCTCAACATTAAGTCTGTATTATTTCTTCTTCAAATAGCAATTAAAATCTATGTTTGCAACCTGATCATTTATTCTGATGGTCTGGTATAACACTGTGAACTACAACTTTGCAGCCTGATGAGCCAGTGGTTGAGGACGAAGAGGATGAGGAGGATACTGATGAGGATGAAGAGGATGACAAGGATGATGAAGATGCTGAAGGTGATTAGATTTGCTCAATGATTTTGTAGCCTACGTATGTTGCTGTCTGTTATATGTCACAATGGGCTGAGAGGCAGTTTACTCTAGGGGCTTGACATTTCTCTCTCTTCTGAGTTAGCAAAATGAGATTGTTATATTTCGTCTTTTTTAAGTATTTATTAACAAATGGTTGAATTGAAATTTGACTTTGAATGCCTGGAGGATGATATCATCCTACATACTGACGGAAGAAACTTAAGTCGAACTTGTGAGTGTTTTATGAGCACCTTTCATCACTGGTTTTTGTATTGAAAGCAGTCAATTTCAAAAATTATGTTAGGAACTGTTTTTTCAGAACCAATCCAGTTTTTTTTCCTTAAATGGATGCATGTACGTTCATTATGTGAATGATATTATGTGAATGACTTGAAGTGATTTAAGCATACAGATGTCCAACTACATTTCAGCTGGGCATGGTTTGTTAATCAACTTATAAAAATTATTTTCTTCAGAGAAAGGAGATGCAAGTGGTCGCTCTAAGCAGAGCAGAAGTGAGAAGAAGAGTCGTAAGGCAATGTTGAAACTTGGAATGAAGCCAATTCCTGGTGTCAGTCGTGTCACTGTCAAAAAAAGCAAGAACGTAAATGACCAGTTTCTCGAAGCTGTTCCCTTTGCTTTCAGTCATCTCTGTAACCCTATTGTCTATCGTGCCTCATGACTGAATGTTAAATTTCATTTGATTTTGCAGATCATGTTTGTTATCTCAAAACCAGACGTCTTCAAGAGTCCCACTTCAGACACGTATGTCATCTTTGGGGAGGCAAAGATTGAGGATTTGAGCTCTCAACTCCAAACTCAGGCAGCAGAGCAATTCAGGGTTCCTAATGCAAGTACTGCAGCATCAAAGCCCGAGCCGTCAAGCATTGCTCAAGATGATGAAGAAGTAGATGAGACTGGTGTTGAGCCCAAGGACATTGAGTTGGTCATGACCCAAGCTGGGGTTTCAAGATCAAGGGCTGTTAAAGCTCTCAAAGGTGCAGATGGTGACATCGTTTCTGCTATTATGGAACTAACAAATTGATAGCTGCTTTTATGAGATGTCATCTATATTCTGTCTGTTGTGTTGGCCCTTGAGTCTAAACCGTGTCATTTTTGTTGTTTGGGGATTTATATTCCTGTCTGAATCATTTGTTTTAGCTTCAAACTTGCTGTTCTGTCCTTGCAGTCCTTTAAGATGCTATATATGGAGTTTTGCTTTCCAATGTTACAGGAACTCTTGAACGGCTTACGAGTTACAATGCCCTTCATATTGTAAGGAACTCAAACTCTTTAAGGGGCTTACATACATTTAAGTACATGCAACCAAACTCATCCGGCCATCCAAGGATTCTGATTTAACTTCAATTTCTCATTATATTGAAAATTTAGGGAAATAACATAGAAGTTGGCTATTTCTTTTCAAAATTAAATTCTGAATTTGAATCCAATATTAAATTACAATGATTTTTGACAATAATCAAATAATTAACAAAAATGTTAATTAAATTAAATTTGTAATTTTGTTAAAAATCATTAACTCGTTAAATAATTTATATAAACTACATAATTTATGAATTATTATATACATTAATCAGTTAATTCAAATATTGCTGATTAAACACCTTGAAAATTTTGAGTGTCTTAAACTATAATCAATTGAAGATTAGCTTCTTAATGACTTCAAATACATTGAGATGTCATGTCCAAGCCTAAGTCTTTCTCAACATAAGTGTCAATTGTAACTAGGCTTGCAATCTGAAGTCCGATCGGTCCAGGCATTTAGTATGAGCCTACGCTCAATTGGATTTGAGCGGGTCAAAGCTTAGCTCGATGCGTTTTTTATTTGTTAAAATTAAAAATGGAAAATAATATCAGTTTTCTATCCAAATTTGATTCGGTTCGAAGTTCAATCAAACTAGACCAGTATTGAACTGAACAGCCATCTCTAAGTGTAACATCTATTAATCAAAATGAAGTGGACATAATTATCCATATAACCCTTTCACTGACATTAATTTGTTACTTTAATATGATATTGATCTTGATATTCAAAATTATATCTATAAACTTAATTCCTTTAAGAAAATTTCAAAAATATGATTATGAAAGATACTTTTATTAATTGATAATGGAGTTGGTATAATAGAAGTAGGAATGATATTTACAACAATTATGATTGACGTAATACAATTAGAGTAGATTGTGATAATGATAATGATTAAGAGCACAATCATATTTAGAGATGACAACAGGCCGAGCCACACTTGACCTAACCTCCTATGCCGCAGCTTAAATTTGACCTAAAGTCTAGTCAGGCTCAAATCGCTTAAATTGTCTGAAACGATAATGTTTCATAGTAGAAGGAGGTTGCTCAAGTCATTCGGGTTGGTTTTCAAACTCAAGCTTAACTCAATCAACTAAAACTTGATTCGTTGATTTCAATTCAACCCGGACCGAATTAGGTCATTAGCTTTCTACGATCCCTAATCTTAATAAATCATAGTTCGCAATTATTTTCATATGTGAAACATGTAACTATTATGATTTAGATGCACAATTGAATAAATTACTAAATGTATGAAATAGTCCATACATTGTATATTTTTACTTAATTAAATATATGTGGTGAGTAGGGATGGCAATGAGCTTGGCTAGGTTGGGAGTACCCGACCCGTGACCCAGTCCAATCATGGGCAAACCAACTCGTGGTCAAGCCTGATCTTATTTACCATTTTTAAAAAAATAAAAAAGACGCTTTGTCACTTTTGGTCAAGTCATGGGTCGAGCTAGGACAGAGTGACTCGTTGACTTCAGGTCGAACTTGGGCCGAATTGCCATCTCTTAATGATAAGCCATTTCACGAATTAATTATTTAAAATTAAGTACTATCTTCCAACTAATTATTGACATATATAATATATATTCACTCTTAATTAAGTCGTAACCTATCTCTAACCCTTAACCTACTAGAGGCGGTGGAGAGTCCACCTCTAAATGATAACTTCTAACACCAAAATCTAATGAAAGCCAAATTAACTCTTAAACGGGTCTCTGAGAGCAACTAATTACAATCCACAAAGTCCTTTTTTTTTTCTCTAGAGATGCTGATGAGTCGAACCGAGCTAGGCTCAAGCCTAATTCTACAGTTTATGCTCGAGCCTACGCTCCAATAACCCAAAACTTAGTTTGACTTGACTTAGCTCAACATTTTTTTAAATAAAAAATAAAAAGTGACATTATTTTATTCAAAATGATTTCATTTTGTTTATATAAGGTAAGTTTTAGGTTGAGTTATGTCTAGGCAGCTTGAGCATTAGGCCTATTTTTTTAAAAGCCCAATCCTTAGTCAACACAGGCCTAACTTGTTAACCAACCTGAGTTATGCCAAGGCCAAAGTACTAAGCTTATTTGTATCGCCTATTGATTGGGCTTTGAGCCGGGTTAAGTCATATTAAGCCTGGTTTTAAAAAAATTACTAAGGTTTGGTTAACTTGAGCCTGGCCTAACCATTAACCAGCCCAAATCAAACTGTTAAACCTATTTGTATCAAAATCCAAAGAATTGGCCCATTGATTAGGTCTCGAGTCGGATCAAGTCGGGCCAAATTCGAGCCAAATTGTCGAGCATATTTGTATAAAAATCCAAAGAAACTTCCGAGAAAAGCAAGCGGTAGATAAGGATGAACTAATCAAAAAGATAATAGTGAACAAATGATAACGATTTGCGTGAGCTAATGTGCTTCCCACCAAATGTTGAGCTAAGAAACACCAAAGTCCCACTAAGCTTTATCGGTCACGAGAAAAGCAAGAAAAGGTCTTTCGTGCATATAAGGGCTCTTAGCCTCTTACAATGCATGACATGCATGCCCACTAGAAATGGTAAAAGGGTTTAAGCTTGATTCTTTATGAGTCGATTTTAAGTTAAGTATTTTGCTTGAGTTTACTGATATTTTAATTAGTTTCAAACTTTTAAAAAATATTTATCTTTTAGACTGTGTTCAAGAATTTCAAATTAAGTTTAAGTCTAAACTTTTCTAAATTTTGGATCGAGTTAAGCAAAACTTGAATCATAATCTTTTTAATATACAAAATGATGTATTGTATTTTGTTGAATAATTACTTTCGAGCATGTGACTTTCGATTGGTTTGAGCTTGAATAGAATATTTTTAGTTTGGTTGAACTTTGAGTTGGATATAAAAAATGATCGGAATTCAACTGGTTCACTATTAACTCTATATGTTCGAGTTCAACTCGACCCGTTAACAAGATTGCCCAAAATTAAAGTGCCAAATAAGAGTTACTAAACCTTCAATAACTATTTAAGAATGAAAAGCATATATCCAGTGAGTGAACAACTATACAAAAAGTTAAAACAAAGAAAGTTGACATAAATTAATTATATCCTTTAAAGAGGGAAGAGTTTGTTTTGGTGATAAAATGGAATATTTTCTTATTTATTATAGTTGAAATTATAATATAGTAAAATTTTAACCTTCATCAAAAAGTTAAACTTATTTAATAAATCATTACATTTAAACTTGTCTATTTAATTTAGAGATGAGAATAGAACAAACTAAATTCTTACAAATAAAGTCGGCTCAACCTACTCAAACTTGATTCATTAATTTCGAATCAACCCAATATATCAAACCTAATTTAGTTTTTATCACCTTCTTAAAAAAAGAATAATACAAGATCCATACGTAAAGATGGTAATGGACTGAGCGAGATTTAAGCTTACCTAAGTTCGAGCCCTACACAAAAAGTGTGTTCGAATCAAGGCCCAACCTTAAGCTTGATTGGAACATAGAGTTTAGGGTTTGAGCCCGATTGAGCTTGGGTAACTTTCAACCCTATCTAGCTCGATTGAGGTTGGGCAACCCTAAGCCTTATCTAGCTTGATTAACTATATAATTTATTTTTAAAAAACTGAAAATGACATTATTTACTTAAAACAACTATTTTTATTTGAAAAAAAAATAGTTTGAGCTTAACCCAAAGCTCAAAATTTTGGAAAAACTAACTCGAAATTCTATCGACTCAAACTAAATCTGTTAACTTTAAGTCAGATCGGACCAAGCCAAACTAATTTTGTCAACCATATCATATGTAAATTATTTACTCACATGTCTGACAGAAAATTTGATGCCTAAAAGTAAGTTTTGAACAGCATAATTTTCCGAATTCGATATTATCAATCGACAAAAGGTGTAGTCCTCACGGTTTGCGTTCCACGTGAAACTACAGCACATTACTGTGAATATTAATAGAGGAATCCGAATCTATAATTTAATCAAGCAATAATGTAACTAATCAACTTACTACTGCCACTAATGATAATAATAAAAAATCAAAAATCAAAAGTGAAATTAAGTAAGAATTTTCAGTTATTATTTTTCATATTTTAAAACCGAATCGAAAGTTAAACGAGTAAAACAAGAGATAAGGTTTAAAACATTCAACAGGCATTAGACTGTTATAAAATCGGTTAAAAATATAAAAGATAAGGCTTAAAAGATTCAACAGGTATTAGATCATTATAAAATCAGTTAAATGCTAAATAAAATTAAAGAATTCAAAATTAAGTAAATTACTTAACAAAAAATTTAAAATTAATACAATTAAATGAAACTAATCATTTTATAAAAACTAATTAGTTTGCAAAAACTGACTGATTTTTAACAACAAATATTATTAAACTAAATCGAATATAAAAGTTAAAAATTGAATCAAAAAATTGGTCAATTCAAGATTTTTACTGTAAAACTGACCAAACTTATTTGGTTTTTAAAACATCAGTTATTTGAATCAAATTTGTTATTTTTGTTGATTTATTAAATAATTTATTCAAATTATATGATTAACAAATTGTTATGTATATTCAACAAATTATTTAACATACAATTAAAAGATAAATGACTACAAATTTTATGAAAATAAAAAACATTAACCTAAAACATTGTCAGTGTAAATCAGGGGTGACAATTGAGTTCAAACTCTAGTGTTTTCAATTGAGTGTGAGACTAGACAGTCTAGAGCTAACCCAATTAAAAAATGACATCGTTTTACACTTTTAATTTTAAAAAATTATTTTAAAAATTTCACTGAGCCTGTCTATTGCCATCCTTAATGTAAGTCGCATTTTTTATAGATCATTCACTAGAAAAATAATAATAACATGCAAAATATGTTTAAATTAGAACATTTCTTATCTTTATACATCATAATACGACTAATGGTAGCAAATTCGACCCAATTTGATTTATAATCAACAAATTAAATTCAAATTAATCAAATTTTAGGTTAAATTTAAATTTAAAACATCGATTTGAATGATTTAAAAAGTTTTCTTTATATAATATTATTTAAATTTAATTTTTTAAAATAATTACATACGAGTTTCAAATCATGTATAAATTGTTTCTTATAAATTAAGTAGGGCAAATCAAGTCAATCTCAACTTGTAAAATTTTGTACTTAATAATAAATAATAAAATTTACAATTATTGTTCTTCAGTACTTCTTTCAATATGTATCAAATAATTCAATAAATGTATATAATTTAACGAATTAATAATTTAAGGTTAAATAATAATTATATCTCGTTTATCGTGATAAATTACTCGAATCTTTTAATTTTTAAATAAAAACTCTTTAAGTACTAAATAATAAAGGATGACAACTTTAGGTAGGCTCTATAAACTTAACTCGAAGTTAATAACTTATGTTAAGCAAATTTTACTAACTCGATTCAACTTAATTTGAAGTTAACGAATCATATTTGTTATCCCTAAAAACAAGAATTGAGCTTTAGGAATCATAGTAATGTGTTACCAAAGTACCAATGTACCCCACATGAACTTCAACATTTCACTTTTACGTTCGAAAGATAATAACTACTGCAACATTCGGTGATAATTTATCTGGAATGCAGAATTTGGAGAATTCTAGTAATTCGAAGCCTCATGTATCTTCCTTCCCTGTCACTCCATGACTTTGCATTGCTGTGACAAAAGTATCATAATAACCAAAACCTAACTATGGTTAGTTAAGTTCAACGCACGTCCCATATGGGCCATGAAGTAGCAAACTAACAAACTTAGTTCAGTATTGTCTTTGTTTTAAATTGTGGTTGACGCGTGTCTCTTACGACGCGGTTTCTTCGTCTCTTCACCGTACCTATTTATCTTCTCCTCCACTCCTTGTTCGTTCCTTGCTCTCCCGATACGATCAGACTCTATGGCCGACCTTACTCGTTAGACATCATTTCTTCACCAAGTTCCGATCTTTTCACTTCCCCTTTTCTTGCTTTGCTTTCCTGTTTCTTAATCTGAACTCTGTATCTGTTCTACTCATGTGTAGATAGTGTATTGAAACCAAACTCGTTTCGTCTTGACAAGCTGTTTTTCTGCTCTGTCATTTCATTTTCACGAACATGACTTCGTCGGAGAACTTGGCGAGTGTTGAGCCTTGGATGAGCTCTAGACCCGCCTTCCCTGATTCGTTGATGTTAGAGAATTATGTTCGCGACGCCCAGACTATTACTAAAGCTCTTCAAAAGTCTCTTTGCGGCAATTCTACAGACGTCTACTCTTCTTCTGCTTCCGTCCAGCAGAACACGACGAACCCGAAGGTGTCCACCGTTTCTGGCTCCGACCCAGATAAGGCAACGAGTAGGCAGCGGACCTTGACAACCGGGAGGATCTCGAAACGGAAGTCTCGCGCGTTGAAACGTTCGCAGACGACTTTCATCCCCGTGGATCCGGAGAACTTTCGGCAGATGGTGCAACAGGTGACAGGAGTTGGGTTCGGGAATTCTCAGATGCCCATGGTGCCGGTTTTGAAGCCGGAACCGCAAAGACCCGGTGAACGGTTGAAGGGGTGCGGCGGCGGTGCGGTGGCGATGGGGTACTTACCCACGCTAGATACGTCAGCGTTTTTGCTGGACCACCAGCAGCAACAGATAGTTATGGGATCCGCAACCGGTTCGGGGATTGGACCGGTGGTTGGGTCCGGTTCGATGGTGGCTGATGTTGGTGGGTCTGGGTCTGGTTTAGATTTTGATATTTCCTCTAACTTTTAAAAATATTTATGTCTTAGCTAATTATAAAATATGTTCTCTATTTTCATATTAACTTATTTAGTGGAGAACTTATGTTAATATTTTTATAAGGCTTAATGTGGTTTTTTCTTGTTTAATGTCATTCTATTTCATACATGGCTTTTTTAAATATGCCATTGGAACAAACATTTATTTGGACTTCTTGAAATTAAATTAATTAAAATATATATTAAATTTAAATAATTATATTATTAAAAAACTAATTTTAAATCTTAAATCTTATAAAATTTTGATTAATTTTAAAATAAAATTTTAATTATATTAAACTTAATTTTAAGTTCAAATATAATTTTTTTTAAAAAATAAAATTAACTCCAAATTCTATATCTAAATCTACCCTTTTTAGTTATTTATGGTTAAAATTGATATTTGATTTTTTAAGATGAATTAAAATATCATGGGTTATTTAAAATTAGTCTCTCTATTAATTAAAAATAAGATTGCATAATACTGAATCTTCTTAAATCTTGCGCATCAACAAAATCTATTATAGTTTACTACACCTTAACATTATTAGTATTGTCCATTAGCAAGAAAATTAAATTTGATTTTGGGTTCTTTTTTCAATAATCATGCAATTATTATATTTTAATCCCACATTAAATAAATTATTATATATATATAATAATTATAAATATCCCATTTGAATAAATTATTTGATAATTTGGAGATTGTTATTTGATTCACTTGACAATTAAAAAAAAAGGTGTTATTTAAATGCAAATGCTTCCTCAAGTCAAAAGGCCTAATCCAAATAAATGGTCGTAATGGTGTTAGGTACTAAGCATCCAAAGGCTTACATGGACTTGTGACTTCTTCATTTTGTTATCATCTCAAGTCTCCATCAATACTATTCTAAAATGCTGAGATAAATTAATTTGGTCCTACCCATGTTGTACTGCGAGATAAGTGGTGTTAATTTGGCGGTGTCACGCTCACTATAACAATAAAAATGCATCCTTTAATATTTCAAATAATAAGAAGTCCAACGAATTTGAATTTTTCTTTACATATATAACAATTTATTGTTTGGTACTCCTAATTCAATGATGATGAAATGATTTGAATCAAATTTAAAATTAGGTCAATTTTAAGTTGAAAATTAAAACGATATTTTATTTATTTATTTATTATCAAATAAATAAATATCAATTTCTTGAAATCAATCAAATATAACCAACAAATTGCCCTTAGGAGGTGGTTGAATTGGTGGAGTGGAGGGATATGGGATCAAAAGGTTTTGTGTTCAATTTCTGCTATTTACGCTTTCTTGATTGAGTCTATCATACATGGCTTGTCTAGTGCGAAATACCCGATTGGCATAATTTGTAAGTTATTACGTCAATCTAAAGGTTTATTCAGATAGAGACTATGAATTTCTCCGTTTCAAAAAAGAAAAATAACCAACTAATCCTTTTAATTTTTGGATGAATCTAACCAAAATTTCCTTATTGTTACTATGTATTTTCAACTTTATTATAAAGAACAAACTAGTCATTTTCTCACATGGTTGTTCTTCTTTTGGGAAGCACTTAGATCTAAGAATTTGATCAAGGAAAAGTCACATCACTAGTCTTCAATCATGTAGTCTTCTTTTGTAAGAATGTTGTGTAGATAAGTTTCCCCTTTAAAGCTTTTTCAACTTTCTCTTCTACAATACTCCATCTAGACAATGGGAAATAATCAAAAAGAGATTAATTAGTTCCTTAAATTTTATTTAAAAGTAAGAGTTGGAATAATCTTTTATTCTAATGATTATGTGCAAATCAAATCTCAAAGAAGATACCCTCCAAAAGATGAAACAAGATCAACTATTTTGTTTACAAGAAAAGAATCTTTTAGTACAAGCATGACCTAATCCATAGCTTAAAAGCATTTTGAGAATTGTTTTTCAATGGGAAGGCTTGTCTGTTGTATCTCACCTTGAGTTGATTGAATTTTAGGTCGAGTTGAGATAGAACAAGCAAGTTTTGCCATTAAAAAATAATTCTCAAAATGTTTTTAAGTTATGGATGATTTAAAATTTGGATATTTTAATAAAAATGCCAAATTTATTTTTTAAAATAAAAAATTTTAATTTAATTTGGTTTAAAATCAATAATGTTTCGAGTTACTCAAATCTAATTGAGTTCAAGCTAAAAACCTCTAACTGCGCTACAAAATTTTAAAGGACCCCAAATTAGTTTGACTTATTATCACCTTAATTTATGTAGTTGTTTACCCTTATTATTTTTTAGTATATTCTTTGAAATTTGTATTTTTCACTTAAGCCATGTGACATCAAAATTCTTCAATTTTCTCATTTTAAAGATTAAAAAATAATGATTTATAACATAAAGATATGAAATAGTTAAATACATATTAGTGAGTAAATAATGAATTTCAAAACAAAAAAAAGTGAAACTAAAATAAATTATAAATTTAATTTACCTAATTTTTGTATCATGTTAGTTTTGGGAATAGTTTTATAGTCAATTTTGAGAACAAAAAAATGAAACTAATTGATAGATACAAGCATACATTTGTATTTTCACTTGTGTACCTAATGAATTGATAGGAAGAACAAATTGGTCATTAACAATTAATACCAAATTGATATCTAATATTACAAAATCCTAACTAACAAGTACTTTCTTTATTAGTGTTGGGTTAGGTCGGACTCGAGCCATAAAACCCCATTCAGAGTTATATTATTATTTTTCTTTTAGCTTAAAAACTTGAAAATAAAATTGTTTTTATTTGAAGTGTTAAAGCTTAAATTCAATTCAAAACTTAAAATTTTTTTAAAAAGAACCGAGTTTAAATATTAGTCCGACTCGAATCAAGTATGTTGACTTTAAATTGGGTCGGGAAAGGACTAAGGCTAAAATGCCATCCCTGCCATTTGATTCTCCATCAAATAGTTTTCATGGACTTGCAATAATTTATAGAATAAAAGTAAATCAAATTAGGAGTGGAGAAAGTCAAGAATGGAGACAAAGCTCAATTAACTGACTGTGACTTGGCCTCT
>JAOTAX010000196.1:1732334-1752372 GCA_025629825.1 Erythroxylum guanchezii | reverse complement strand
CCTTTAGTGGGTTACAATTTTGCACGCTCAATTAAAATATTATTAAAAATAATTAATTGAAAAATAACAACTTAAATTTATTAATGCCGTCGATTCAATTTTATTATTTAATTTTTCTAAATTATTTGTTATTTATTTTTTTGAATTTATTGTTAAGTGACTTATTCGAAACACATTATTATTAAGCCTAACTCAAAATTAATAGATATAACTTGAGTTAATCAAGTTTTTAGTCGAAGTTTAAATATTTTTTTTTAATTTTAGACTTCAAGCCAAATTTAGACTTAAATTGCCCGAAACGATTGAACCATATGAAATAATGTTATTTTGAATAAAACAATAAAATTTAATTTTTAAAAATAAAAAATATTTAATCGAACTTGGCCTGACATGATCGAACTTTAGACTAACCATCCTATTGCCAAGCCTACACATTGTTGGTTGTTACATACATTGGCTAAGTCTTATATAATGGGAGTCGTCAAGTTACCTCAACCTTAAAAAAAACAAAAAGGAAACAAAGTCAATGGAGTTGGGAATGACTGAATCAATGGATAGTAAAGCCAAAATGGGTTCAGTGTCCCCTTGTACATTAGTAAAACTTTTGGAAACATCCTCTCTATCACGTAAGAGTAAAGTTGGATATTATTGGACTTCTTCAGCTTCCGTATTTCAACAAAACTCGCATTGTACGTTGTTGATGTTGTTTTTTACTAGTGAAACTCCAAAGGTCACCTAATTTTCCTTATACCATCCAAAACTCAAGACACAAGACAATGAAAGATATGTGGTTGCTTTGCTTAAAGATTTTGAGTGTTAAATCCGATGAGTCGGGTAAGAATCAAGAGGTTTCTGCCTTCAAGTCTTGTCTCTCTGATCATCCTGGAGACATGAAAAAGCGGACCGGTTCCCAGGAAAAGAAGAGTTTCCTGAAATGCTTGTTGATGGTGAGTGGCTTCAAGCTTTTTAGTTGAAATGAAAAAAACTAACCTATTTTGAGAGAACCTTCTTATGAGCTTTGAATGAGAGAATCACATTCCAAGCTAAGGCAATGACGTTAGCAGCAAGAACCTGGGAATGTGATTAGTAGTAATATATGAAAATTTCAGTGCAAGATTGAGGATTGATTCGGTATTCATAGCCATGCATGCATATATTATTCTCTTTATACCTGAAACTGTTGCGGGACAAACCGGAAGTTGAGAAATTGGAACGGTATCCACAGTTGCCAATTTGCAAGAACAGCAGAAAACCACTCCTAGGAAAATGAAAACTGAAAAATCAGCAGATGATAATGACAATCCTATTGATCTTTTAAAAATTACCGTATTGAATGTACAATGTCGAAGGAAGCCGACAACCTGTTGAAGCTTGGGTACAACTTGTGATGGCTTTCCCTCTAGTGTCACAAGAGTGGATAAGAAAACTCCAATAAATGTGGGAGAAAAGAGGAACTGCAATCGAATGCCACCACATTCAGTACTGGTAAGTTTAGTACGATAATCTTGGATAGTCTGTCATGTGATATAGAGAACAAACTGACAAAATTTGCCTCACCTGATCAAGTAGCAGCCTTGATAAAGCCCCCGTTGCTCCAGGCTTTGGCATCAGTTTACTCAAATACAAATACCTATGATAACCGTGAACTTTTCAATAACTATGACATCCCAATGACCATCAAGTCACAGTAAGAAACAGGGAAAATCCAAGCATTACCAGAAATGTAGCGTGGGACCGACGAGTGCAAACCCCAAGAACGTAAACAGGAAGGTCCTTTTAAAATCTGGTGAGGCAACTTGCTCGATGACAAGCTGAGGCGGGTAAGGTAACAACGAGTTAGTTTCTTTTCAAAATCACCCCTTACAATATGCACTAAAACGTAAGAAACCCTTAGTGATAAACAGAATAACACGGACAAAACCTGAAGACATGATACATATGAATCTAAGAACAGCTTGTCTATGTTTTGACGGTTTCCCGCTTATCCTGAGGTCAGAAAAGGAGTTTCTGAGACTCTGAATTTCAGAATGGTATAACAGGTGAATCTCAAATAGTTCAAGATTCTAATCATCTATACAGTAAAATTGGGCAGACATGATTAGCAAGAAACATGTTCAGCAAACAAAGGAATCTTTCCATCTCATCAGAAATAAATAAGATATGAATAAACATGCATACATTGACAGAACATGCATACATATTATCCTGAATGAAAAGCTCGAGAAATTAGCATAGGGTGGGCGATACAAATTTTGACGTCACTGAAAACAGCAGCCGGAAAAAAAATATACCTGGCATATCAAGTCTCCAAGCAACGTCAAAACTGCTGATGTGACAGCTTTTGTCAACACGGGATGTTCAGCAAGAAGAGTCAGATACCTATAAAAGCAGATAACTCGAGTCATGCCGGTCAATAATCTGATTCTAATACTTATCCGAGAAGGCAGCATTAACACAAAGGAAACCAAAACTAAATACAAGTTCAAGCTTCCTCCTCATTGACAATTTAACTATAGAAAGACAGCTCAACAATGAGAATTGAATCTTATATGCTTACCAGAAGTTGTTTTTCATTTATATTGGTTTTTTCCTTTCAAATTTTAATTCCTTATTGTGTTATAGTGCATCTATGTTTTAGAACAGTCTCCATCAGGGTTAGCAAATCGCAAACTCTACAATACTTCCTCTCACAACCAAAAACCAAACCTCATATCCCCAGTATCGCTTGCTTTAAGCGACTGTCACTGTCTTGAACCTAGACTCAGATGGACTAAGCAGGGAGTATTTGCCAAATGCTATCAACTAAGCTATAAGTGATTTCATTCACAATGCTTTTTACAACAGTAAATTCTCTGTTAGGAATATCTATCAGCTCAATCGTATTGAGTGCAAGAAATAAAAACAACAGACGTAAAAGTGATTATTTCATCAATACGATAAAAATGCCAATTGTTAAATCATAATGCCCGTTGTATAAAGGTTACCATCATATCAGTAAACAGGAAAACAGGTTTCAAAACATGAATAGCATATCTAGCTTAACTAAGAAAAGAAAAAAGAAAAAAGACAATGCTTCTGCCAAGAAAAATTCATCAACTGAAGATGGATAAGGGCAACGATTTGGAAGACACAAGCAACTACTTAGCTACAAGGGCCTCAAAGTAAAAACTTTTGTTGCGTATTCTATACAATTTTTCATTCCCTATCTCCTTCCACTGGAAGGAGTTATGACCAAAAAAGAGTTGTCTTGTAGCTTCAGATGACAAAATTTAAAAACGAAACAGGTGACATGTGCTAAGAAGTGATCACCGGAATATGGTACAGGACATGGTTCTACCACTATACCATACTATGGATGCTTTATATGAGAAATTTAAAGTCTGCGTGGTTAGTTGTACGAGAAGAATGAATGATTAAGAAATGAAAAAAGATGGTTGATAATATATTATGAATGAATAAACAGTATTTTTATATCATTTAGGTACAGTGAATTCATCTATACAAAGCTCAATGAAGATCCATCTTGACCTTCTACATTTGGTGCTATATTTTTGATCCAGCCCATATTTTCACATACGGAAGGTAAATTTGGCTCTCCTATCTATTATTTTAAATTTAATGGAGATCCAGTCCATATAAGTCATCATCGTGGACGCTTTGTATGAGATGTCGACCTCATCTATATGTGAACCTGACTGTGAAATCTGTCTCAATCCTAAGTCAAACAGTGATGATGATGATGAGCAGTATGCCAGAAGGAGAAGGAAGAAGGAAGAAGAAGAAAAAGCCTAAACCTCGTTGTATGCCTTCTCAACAGTATTATCTACACAAGGACAATCTAAATCTAGATGATTCCAGCAAATCTATTGGTCTACAAATAGAAAGACTCAGACAAAGATCTCTTCGTGAGATGATGAAATCTTCTACTTGTCAATCTAAGCCAATAGTTCCTGTTATGACCCCTACTCCTATACCTTGCATGATGGTTAAGCCATATGAAGAAGACTTTCCTTCTTTACACAGGAATACTAATGAAACCACTAGGGTTATCTCTAGCCTTTATATTCGAGTCATAGGAATCACTTCACAAGAAACACTTGCCTCAAATCTTTCTGATGAAGCACTTAATGGGCAAACATCAAATGCAGTAGCACAGAACAAAGTTCTTTAAAGAATTGATTTTAAGCTAGATAGAATCAGTCAACAGACTCACGCTACACAACATAAAGTCAACGCCGTCTTTAAGCAGATCCAACAACTATATAAGTCTTACAAAGCTCAAATTCAGCAACTTGATGCTGATCTTCAATATTACATTGCTAAACAGTATTTTAGACCTGACTTCGACGTCAAAATCAAAGAACTCAGGAAGATACAAGGAATTATGCAACGTATGGAAGCTGATATGCAATCTCCACAGTCTAACACTGTATATGACTCATCCTCTTCAGTATTTCCAAACATACAGCCAATATGCACTTCTCCTATGTATCAGATTTATATAGAAAAAGTTGAATATTCAAAGGTTTTTAAGTTTAACTATCCTTTGATTAGACAATATATTCATCCTCAGGCAACTTTAGCAAAGCCTAAGAAATCAAAGCCTGAGCCAATTCCTGAGCCATCACTTTCATTCACTACCCCTAAATCATTTAATCACTGGAGTAAATCATTACAGATCCATAAACCTCCTACTTCTCCACCAAAGATTCAACCTACCACTTCTACTGGGAAGGACAAAGTACCTCAGACAGAGTTCATAGCAGCTCTTGCATGTACACTTACTGCAGAAGATTCCTCTGCTCAATCAAATAATACAGAAGCTTGTTCTGAAGCCTCTGTCCCAACATCTGAAGTCTCTGCAACAATCTCTGAACCATCTTTTAATTCCTCGACACAGCTAGCTGATCTATCAGAATTATCTCAAGTTCTGATGACTATGACTAATCTACTGAAGTTGAACCAGAAATACGTGAAGCAGAATTTATAGGTACTGAACCTTTCAGACCTGCACTAGCACCACAGGCAGCACCTACTCAACCAGCTGCTCAGACCAAGCCTACTTCAGGACCTTGGTTCACTTTTGACGATCTCCCCCAAAGAAATGAAGAGATCACTTGCATAAATTTAGTTCCTGAATAGATCTACAAATGACTCGACCAAATAATCCTTTGCAAGATATTTTGTTTGAGTTTATATCTCTTTTCATTGTACTTTGCGACAATGGTGGCAAAGTATTGACGATTATCGAAGACTTCAGTATATCCAAGTCACTACAGCCGGAGCTCTTCTTGGAATAATTCAAGAGGAATTCATTAGTGACTTTCAGCTTATTTATAAACAGATTTGTCAGGAACATTTTGCATTGAAATGTTGTTCGCTTGACAAGCGTGATTTACAGAAACATTATCAATGTATGATGGAAAGGTACTATCTATTGAATGAATGGAATGATGTTAATCTTCGATATACTTTTATCTCATCCCTTCTAGATCAACTTGAACCAGAGTTACAACGGACCATTGTTTCTTAACAAAGAGATATGGCTAATATATCTTTTGGAGAAACTTACCAGCTTGCTTTAGCTTCTCTTGATAAGTTGTGTGATCAGCATGCCTTATTCAAGAACATCGTTAAAAGTGGTCCACTTCTCAAACATGCTTGTAAGAAGCCTTATCTTTAAATCAAGTGTAAAGAACAAAAGACTTGTGAATGTCACAACAAGAACAAAGCTCATCTTCGACAAGTCTATCATAGAAGGAAGTTCCGCAAAAAAATTAAAGGTTACAAACCCTTCAGAAAAACATATGTGAGAAAAGATGGAAAGAAGAGAAGATTTGTTCGGTTCTTTAAGAAATCCTCGCATTATAAGAAAGCTGATAGTTATTTTCTCTGCGGACAACCAGGGCACGTTGCATGTACATGTCCTCACAAGACTAAAAAGGATGTCAAGTTATTGAAGCAGATGCAATCAATCTTACCTATTCACTCTTCCAATAACTTTGAAGATCTGATTGAAGAACAATCTAATGAAGATGACGACACAAAGTTTGTTGTTTTTGTTATGACCTCTGAAGATGAAGAATCCTCTAACTCCTCTGCTTCTCTAGAGGATGATTCACTATACATGCTACAACAAACCTGTATGAAATTAAATCGTACTCCAGTTTAACTACCATATGTCCAAATTTAACTCTTCAAACACGATAAATATAATAGATCCATTAAAGCCATTGGGTTTATGGATACTGGATCCAACCGTACGATCATGAAGCCTAATATTTTACCCTCTGAAGCATGGTCCTCACATGATGAATATTTTATAGCTGCAGATGACAATTAATTCAAAATAGGGCTTATTACAAAGGGAAAGATCGGGATCCATTTCTTTCCATAGTGTATAGTTTGGACTAAAGTAGTTGGAAGTAATTTACCTAGCCCAGATTTTTTTATTTTTACAGATACATACAGTAAAGTCTCACCTTTACAGATCCTACCCACAGGCCTCAGGTATTGATCAATTTTCAGTCCTTACATTGACATCAAAAATGTGTTTGAACTTTCTCAAGTTCTTACACCATATACATCACTGCGAGATAAACTGTTAGATTACTGTCCAGAATCACATGTATAGTTTTCTTACCCCTATCCTCTATGAAAAAATGCTGACTTTTTTATAAGTCTACCTTTTAGAAAGAATGAGGATATCAATCCCACAAAAGCCACACAACTAGGGATGGACCCTGATGACCTCAAGCTTGCACAAGGTAAGTGTGTTATCTTTCTGAAGCAAGGATCAATTAAGCTCACAAAGTCAGACTAGGCTTGCCAAGTGTTTTATGTCAACAAACGTTCAGAGCAAAAGCGTAATAAAAAGATATTAGTAATTGGGTTACAAGTCTCTGAATGCATTCCTGCAAGATGACAAGTTTTCTCTTCCAAAGATCAGTACTCAGGTACTATTTCTAAAAAAAGTTGTTATCTTTTCTAAGTTTGATCTTAAAGTAGGATTTTGGCAATTGACATCGACCCAACTGAGAGATACAAGACTACATTTTGCGTTTCCAATGCACAACACCAATGGACTGTTATGCTATTTGGGCTTAAAGTCACCCCATCACTGTTTCAAAGAACAGTAACCAAGATTTATAAGCCTATCCTTTACAGTGTAATCATTTACATCGATAACATTCTCTTGTTTTCAAAGACTAATGAGGAACATCAGGCCTTACTTTAACAATTCTTGGATCTTACTAAATAGTAAGGCATTATGCTTTCAGCCTCGAAAAACATCATTGGCATTGACGAAATTGAATTTTTAAGTATACTTTTTAAAGATGAATTCTACCAGCCTGGTCCACATATTGCACAAAAGTTGTTACACTTTCCTGATGAACATCTCATTGTGAAACAAATACAACAATTCCTTGGAATTGTTCATTACATCTGTGAGTTCATACAACACGTGGCAGCTTATACTTTATATTTATCTAAGTTACTGAAAAAGAATCCACCATCCTAGACATTAGAATAAACCAAAGCTGTCCAGCACTTAAAGCACATCTGTTAAGATCCTCCACCTTTAAAGATTCCTTAAACTGGACAACGCATGTTACAGACAGATGCTAGTGAAAATTATTAAGGTGCTATGCTTCTAGAAGACATCAATGGCAACCAACATTATTGTGGTCATGCCAGTGACTAGTTTCAATCCTCTGAAAGCTATTATCACATCAGTTACAAAGAAATTCTGGTTGTTAAGCGAGGCATTGAAAAGTTTGCTTTCCACCTCACGCCTTATCATTTTGTCATTGAAATGAATAACACCTCATTCCCTAAGATTCTTTAACAACACAAGAAAAAGATTCACGCCTTATCATTTTGTCATTGAAATGAATAACACCTCATTCCCTAAGATTCTTGATCAACACAAGAAAAAGCTTCCCAACAGTCAATTACTTCATTGGTAAGAATGATTTTCTCGCTATAAATTCTCCATCCGTCATGTCAATGGTCACCACAATATCTGTGCTGATTTTCTTTCTAGACCTGCTAAACCAATCTTACCTCTTTCATCTTCTCTACACCATTTTATTCCTCTTTTTTGGCTAATGGAATTCTCCAAATTTGCAAAATATAAAAAAGATTTTCCTCCTCTATTTCTACTCCAACAAATGTTGTAGATCTTTTCCCCGTTCTTCATTAGAGTTTGTTTTATTATCTCCATCTCACCCTTCTTAAATTCGACATTCTATCTACTTCTGGTCTATTTGATGCTCTTACCCCATATAAACTCATGTATCATCTTTATGATATTCTTCATCAAACTACTTTATGGCATCTTCGAGCTTTATTTGCCCTATATTCTTGCTCCATATCTGTATCACCTCTCCATATTTATCGTCACTTGTTTGATCCTACTAACGCTCATCCTCTTTTATGGACTTTCCAGGAATGATTTCAACCCTTATCCAAATGGTGTATTGACATGTCTCAAATCTTGACTCATTACCGTTTATGGGACACTGCCTTAAATGATCAAAAAGCTTATGCTATTTATATAAGTCATCGTCCCTACTGTATGAGTACTTCAGGTCATTTGTGTACCCTAAATCACATTTAGCATTGGCAAACTACCCTTGATTGGTCTACAGAAGGTACACATTTAATGGAAGAATTACATTCTTTCTTAAATCATCTAAATCAATTCCCGAGTTAGCCTCCTTCAAATATTTGTATAACCCTTGATCCATATTTTAGAAACACTGCTCTTCTTGCATAATGGACATAGGTGACTCCCTCTAATGTCATCAACATTCAAGCTGGTGAAGTTCCTTGTCCTACATATCAACATTCTATAGCTTCAAGCAAATCATCTAGCCCAATCCATGAGCCCACTCCTATGTTTAGTCCTGGGCTTTCTGTTTGGCAATTCATAAATCTTGATCCTCTTTTTGAGCAACTTGATAAAGATTTGACTTTGACAAAAGAATCCACCTGTGATGATGACCTTACTTTAGCCTTCTAAAGAATGACTCGTCTTTTTTAGGAGTTTGCTTTTGAGTCGTTTGATGAAAGAGAATCTTTATTGGCCACAAATCAGTGTACAAGATTCCTTCTTATCATCATACTGTTTGCTTTTTAAAAAGTTGTTTACTTTTTTAAAATAGGTTTGTTAAAGGTGTGATGATTGTACTTTAAAGTTACTTTGTTTTTTAAAGTTGTAATGAGTATGTCTCTTGAGAGTTTTACTTTCATGCCCTTGCTTCGCCTATAAAAGCAAGGTTTTTTATTCATTGTAAGCACGAATAGATTTGACGAAGTTTGATTTCAATGAATATTAGTTTGAGTATTTTTCATTCTCTCGAAGTTCTCCCTCTCCTGAAAGCTTAATTCTTAAGTAATGTTAGTATTTGTCATTATACAGAGACAAGTATGCTCTACACTCACCTCTTCTGATGATTTTGTATATCAGTAATTCTAAGACAATCTGTGACTATTTTTAAAACAACTCCGTTGTGAGATTAGAATTTAACGAGGAAATAATGTTGTGACTATTGTTTCAAAGGGAAAAAGATGTTATGAGAGAGGAAGGATCCTAAAAGGAAAGCTGAGTGTTGTGCCCATGGAGAGAAGGGCTTTGAAGTCTCGGCCATCATACCTGAAACTTACCGATAGTCACAAGGTTCTCATGTTGTTACACAATAGTCTACCAGACACTACAGTAGTTTATAATCTGACTTCAGTTCGTCGATGGTCTTCTAAAAGGTATTGTCTTGGCTAGTTGGTTGTCGTACTTTTCCTGTATGCCTTTCGGGGTCTCCAATTGGTATTAGAGCCATCTTTCGTGTCTTGGCCAACGGTAACATTGTCTCTTGATAAGAGTGAGTAGGGAGAGAGCCTATAAGTAATGAAAACACTACCAAATGACCCTGTTCATTTACCTTCTACTTTTTCTATGTCTAGTATACCTTATAGTGTTGAGCGTAAAATCTTCTAGAGATTACCCATGTTTGTGTAGAAAATTGTGTTTGTGAGTCTTCTTTATCTTTGTTGAGACTGTACAATATTTATTCTCGTGATCGTTCTTAAACAAAAAGTATACGTACTATTTTGTTTACCTCTAGACCAAAAATAAAAGAAATCATTCAGAGTTCCAGATTGGAACAGTGTGGCCTTAGATCTATAACAGCAGAACAATACGTAAAACTTGAAATCTCCAAGGAGCTGATTTCTCTCTGGAGACAGCACATTCATACCCATCTTCATGTTGAAGCTATCCGCCTTGTTCTCACACTTCATAGAAGAAAAGGAATATCTGCTACAGCAAGGATATCTCTTCTTGACACTGCTTATACAACGTACCCGAATGCTTTAATTGGTACCTTGCTGACAACGCTCAATAATGAAAGTATCATTCTGATAATAACACTTGATTTCAACATCAGGTTGGATGATCCCATTTTATTTGCACATCTACAAGTTCAAATTCAGATCAATAGAGTAGATCAAGATCCTACAGCTATCATGGCTACCTTAAATTTCCAGTGATCTATTGTCTTTATAATCATGCTTTGGACCTCAACTTTCCAAATTCTAGTTCGGATGCTCTTTACATGATCGCTAATCGTGCCAATGATTAGACTACTATCATCCAGATCCCGAAGCAACTACCGGCAACAGATACCAACTGGAGACCCCGAAGGGCTCATAGGGAAAGTATAACAACCAACTAGCCAAGACAACAACTTTAAAAGACCATCAACTAACTAAAGTCGGATTGTAGACTACTACAGTGTCTGGTAGACTATTGTGGAACAACATGGGAACCTTGTGACTATCGGTAAATTCCAGGTATGATAGTCGAGACTTCAAAGGCTTTTTCTCCACGAGCACAACACTCAGCTTTCCTCCTAGGAACCTTACTCTCTCACAACACCTTTTCTCCTTTGAAACAATAGTCGTAACAGTATCTGCACTCTTTCCTGTTGAACTCTAATCTCATAGCAGAATTGTTTTAAAAGCAGTCACAGACTATCTTAGACTTTCTGATGTATAAGATCTTCAGAAGAAACGAGTGTAGAGTATACTTGTTTCTATATAATAACAGATAGTAACATTACTCAAAACTTAAGCTTTTAGGAGAGGGAGAATTTAGAAAGAATGGAAAACACTCAAACTAATAATCATTGAAATCAAACTTCGTCAAATCTAGTCGTGCTTACAATGAAGAAGAAACCTTGCTTTTATAGGCAAAGCAAGGGCATGAAAGTAAAACTTTTAAGAGACACACTCATTACAATTTTAAAAAAGAAAGTAACTTTAAAGTACAATCATTACACCTTTAATAAAGCTATTTTGAAAAAGTAAATAACTTTCTAAAATGCAAACAATATGATGATAAGAAAGAATCTTGTACACTAGTTTGTGGGTCACAAAAATTCTCTTTCATCAAAAGACTCAAAAATAAACTCATAAAAAGACGAGTCATTCTCTAAAGGGCTAAAGTGAGGTCATTATCACAGGTGGATTCTTTTGTTAAAGTCATATCTTTATCAAGTTACTCAAAAAGATAACCAAGATTTGTGAATTGCCAAGCAGAAACCCAGGATTAGAAATAAGAGTGAGCTCGTGGATTGGACTGGATGATTTGCTTGAAGTTATTGAATGTCGATATGTAAAACAAAGAACTTCACCAGCTTAAATGTTGATGACATTAAAGTGAATCATCCATGTCCATTGTGCAAGAAGAGCAATGTTTCTAAAATATGGGCCAAGCAATATACAAATATTTGAAGGAGACTGACTCGGGAATTGCTTGAGTTGGTCTAAGAAATAATGTAATTCTGTCATTAAATATGTACCTTCTGTAGACCAATCGAGGATAGTTTGCCAATGCTGAATATGATTTAGAGTACACAAATGACCTGAAGCATTCATACAGTAGGGACAATAAATTATATAAATAGCATAAGCTTTATGATTATTCAAGACAGCATCCCATAAACGGTGATGAATCCAAGATTTGAGACATGCCAAATACGCCATTTGGATCTCAAAAAAACTTGTGAAGAAAAATCATACCAAATCACTTAAACAACAAAAATAGAAGTCATATCCATTTTTTTCGTTTCTCAGTTTATTCATTATTATTTTTATTACCGTTACTCCCTAAGAACAATCACACCTGAATTAACAAAGCAGACCCTTACTGAGTGTGATAACAACTCACGCAAATAAATAACCAGAGACATTCACGATTTCAATTATGAATCAAATAGCTAGTAGTCAAAATCCATTACCACGAAATAAAGGACAGGTTTTGGCCACCCCCATCAGCGTCAAAACCATGACCTTCACCTCTACCACCAGAATTACCGCCACCGCCACCGCCACCGCCACCAGGAGAGCCCCCAAGTCCACCACCACCTGAGCCAACATCAGAAACAGCCAAAGTCCGAAACTTTTCAAAACCCAGTTGCCTAAATCCCGTGTTGCAATGTCCTACGTCCTTAAACACAGCTCCAAGAGAAGAATTCAGCCGATTAGCACACAAACTATCAGAAGAAGAAGAACAACAAACCCTGCGTGCATTAGTTTGAACACGATTCAAGCAAAGCTGAGAATTTGAACCGAGCTGCAAACAGTATCTGGGTAAAAACGACAGAAAATCGCATGAAAATGTGGACTTTCGGGTAAGAGATAAAGGATTGGACACAATTTTTGCCATGATTAAAAGGGCTGGTTCTTTTAGGAGGTGGGAACTTTTGGATAAGTTTTGCAAGTGAATTGAGATGATAGGGTTTAGGCTGAAGCAGGGTTTCGGCAGCAGAAATCGTTAACACACAAAGAACCAATCCGACAAATGAGGCTGCAGGAAGTAGAGTGTCAGTGTGGCCCATCACTGGCGTTTCTGGAGCTTATGCATGTGTCTGAACTCTTTTTAAGGTCTTGTTTTCTGATCATGCAGTGTTTGGACGACCTGTCATGCCTTTTAGCTTCCAATTAACAAACCAGATTTCTCATATTATATAAATAGGAATTGAAACCAATCCCTTTAGGTATTTCAAATAATATTAACATAAAATTTTTGAAAATTTTTTAATTTGAAGAAGAGATTTTTTAAATATTAAAATTCTTATAATATAAAAAATTAAAAATTAAAAAATTAATTAAATTATAGAAACTAACATCAATTTAACTAAATTATTATTATAATATCACGTTATATTTTAATATTTTTAAAACAATTAAATTACTATTTTTTAGTTTCTAATATATAAATTAATATTTTAGTTTATGTGACAATAACATAATTTAAAATAATTCCATTAAATATTGATTAAAAAAGATTTTTATTTTATAATATTTAAATAATTTTTAATTATTATCATAATTGCATCTTATTTGAAATATAGTAAATATTATCTTAATGTCATTATCTAAGTTAATAATATTTCAAATATAGGGTTAATAATGGGCCAGATCTCACAATATGTATTCAAAGTTGAGTCTAACTCGTAATCAAGGTTTTAAAAACCGAATCGAACTGTCCAATCTGATTGGAAAAAGTTTGACTCAGTTAATAATTCGGTTCGATTTCACCTAATAACTTTTTTATATAAAAATCAATCAGTTCAATTTTTTTTTGATCGGACCGAATGGTCTAGTCCGATTTTAAAAAACTTTGCTCATAATATAATCAAACACGAAACTTTAGACTCAATTTCGAGATTAACCTTAGATGACTTGAAATTCGATCTAATTTAAGTTAAATGTGATTAAATATATTTTTATTTTTAAAATTAAAAATACATTACTTCACTTAAAATTTTCAAATTTTAGGTTAGATTAAGCCTATTGTAAAGAGAATTTTAATTTTGATTTTGATCTAAAATTTAGTCTAACTCAAATCGTAATTATTAACACTGAACCGATTCGGGCCAAACCGAATTCGGGCGGCCGAAAGTGCATTGTACCATACCTCCGGGAGTAAAAGAATGCAGAACATAAAAATAATCTCCAAATGCGACACCGTCTGGGTTAATTATACATTGATTAAGAAACGGACAATTCAGGAGTTCTAATGAATGGCGCCTCTTTTGTCTTCTCTTCTCTTCTTTCAACCACTACGCTAGTACGCTACGCCTGCAAAGATCGCTCCTTTTACGTGATCTTTGCTTCCTTCTTCCGATTTCTCCATTACCCATTATCCGAACCAGTTAAGGTAGTAAATTCATGTTAATAATTTCTTCATGCGTTTCTTTCTTTCTTTGGCTCAGTCAACTGATTGATTTGTCTTGAGATATGAACTTGGCTGCGTTGTGAAGAATTTTCAAGTGACTAAAAGTATGTGAATGCATTTTATTTCGTAAAGGACCAATGCCCTTTATTATTTTCTTGTTCATCTTTTTGAAATTTTCTTTCTTTTGGATTGATGTTAAGTTCTGTTTATGGAATTTGCTCTGAAATCCGTACATTTGTAGGTGGGCAATGACGTTGCCTTCGGAATCATGGATGAAGGAATTAGGTGAGGCATCGAAACTAGCGGAGGAAGTCAACAGCATGATTTCCGGGAAGAATTCTGTTGTTGCTTCAGGACAAGGGACACAGAGACATTTATCGACTGCTCGAAGGAAGATCACCATCCTCAGAACAAAGCTTGATGTTTTACAGTCTCTTTTGCCAGAACTTCCGAAGAAACAGATAATGTAAGTTTCCAATACTCATATGTCTTTGGTATGTTATGGTCAATGTAGAAAGTTTTTGATATATTTGAACATGAGAAGCTTTTGTTAATTTCCTCTTTTATCTCTCTATTGGATGATGGTGTTTCAAGTTCTTCTTAAACCTGAGGAAACTTCATGCTCAAGAGTGGAGGAGATCTGTTTAGACATTAATCTCTTACTGTATCTTTTACCTGCTTTTGTCTCTGCTCCTAAAAGTATTGTTGCTATTATTTTAGACAGAAGTGGGAAAGAGATGAATCGAAGACAAGACATGCTGAAGAATTTGAGTTCGAAAGCTAACCAGATGGCAACTACTCTCAACATGTCCAGTTCTAACAGAGATGATTTAATGGGCCCTGATAAGAAGTCGGAGGATGTTATGAACAGAGCAACTGGCCTGGATAACCAAGGTCTTGTTGGCTTTCAGAGACAGATTATGAAAGGTAATAGGACATTATACATTTGGCAATTGGCATTCTCTTACTTGTAGCGAGTTTAATTTCAAGATTTGTGAGTTTATGATTCGGATTTGCTGCATATTGAGCAGAACAAGATGTTGATCTGGGAAAGCTGGAGGAGACGGTGACTAGTACGAAACACATTGCTTTAGCCATTAATGAGGAGCTAGGCCTTCACACTAAGCTCCTGGTGGGTACTGATAATTGTTTTGCTATTTTCAGTTTGTATAATCTTCTTATCTCTCTGAGCAGTTTTTGGCAGAACTAATTGCAGCTTAACTTTATTTCTGTTTCTCCTAAACATTGCACTTGCAGGATGATTTGGATGAGCGGGTAGATGAAACAAACTCCCGTCTACAGGTTAGCTTAAATCCATATGTATAAAACCCTACAGACATGCTTTCTTGTCTTTTTTAGAAGCTCTATGAAAAAATGGTGGTTTTGGTTTGATATTATCCAAGTTGGAATTGGAATACAAGTGTAGGCTAGATAAATCAATAGATAATCTTGTTCCTATTAAAATATGAGTGTAAGTGAAGACCTGATTATAAACAATACAAATCAAAATGCCCATAGTTTGAGCAATAGCAAGATCTCGAATTACTTATCAATTAGACGAAGATCGAGACATTTGGAATTTCAAAGTTGATCACACTTTTTTAGTTAGGAATGATAATAGAAACAGTTATTCCACATATTTTGATATTGAAAATCAAGTTTTTGAGATTAACAAACATCATTGATTAGCTTGTGAATTAACATTCACATTACTGATTGGTTATTGAATTCAGACCACTACTATACCATTCTGAGAGTCTAAATGAACTTTGTGATTTGACTAACCTAAAACCTTAATGATTATATAATCTAATCATGTATTTGTCTATTGTCTTTTGAACAGATGGTGCAAAGGAAGTTGGCTTTTCTGAATAAACGAACCAAAGGTGGTTGCTTTTGCTCAATGTTATTGGTCATTGCCATTGTCATTATGGTTCTTGTGATATGGGCACTAATCAAGTACCTGTAGCTTGAAGCTTAGAACTATTGTAGCCTTCTTTTCCTGTGTGTGTGGCCTTGTATTAACTTTATCGAGCATGTATTGCCACATTACAGGAAATGAGTTTGCTTCTTGTTGCTTGGAGAGATGTGGATGATAAGGCATTGATGGATAATATAATGAGATTAAATGCTTCTTATACACTTTTTCACTTGCTTCAATGGCCATTGCAATATTTGGCAAGCATACGATCCTTGTTATGGTTAATTGAGTCTAGCCGAGCTAGGGCATAAGTTCTTCTTTTTGACTTATATTTCAAATAAAATGACATTGTTTTATTAAAATATAACATATGTTTCAAATAAAATAATGTCATTGTATTAAAATTTAACAAAATAACATCATTTTAATTAACAAATGCTTTTAGACGTCCTTCTTGAACTCAATTTAACTCAAATTTTACCTAAAATTCAATCAACTTAGCTTTAAATATTGACCTCAAGCCAATTTGAAAAGCCAACCCTAATCCTTGTAAGATGAATTCAATTTAATGGGAAATAATTAAGATTTGCCTTTCACATAATTGTTGCTTCTTAAAAATGGTGAGTCTACTTGATTAAGATTTTAGGAAAAGAAGATGGATATGTACAAATTTAAATCTTTTTATAGACAATATCATTCCATCAGTCGCCGTGGTCTTGGTTTTTGTTTCATTACAATGGAGTTCGAATTGAAGCATTTCAACTTTTGTACCTTGAATAGATTCCACGTCTAGAGTTGCATCTTTCAGGGTTCTGCTTAGCTTTTACATGCAAGAATCCGAGAGAATGAAAGGGCAGAGACAGATCATAGTAAGCTGGTTAAAAGCCAAAAACAAATGACTAGCAGAGTCAAACACCATACTATGATTCTTACTGATTTACAAGTAAATGTCCAAACTTAAGTGGAGAAAGCCCGAAAATGGAGCAAGATGAGAGTTTAGGAAAACTGAACATAAAAATCTCCACGATTGTTTTCTGGAAGAGGGTTAGAGCCCTGTCAAATGGATGCCTGCGCTAAAAGATGCTTCAACGCAATGTCCAACTATCTCTTCTTCTTTCCCTTCCCAGACTTGGATGATACAGTAGTTGATGAGGATGTGGCTTCCTGCTTCTTGGTTCTCCCGGGATGTCTGGGAACCAACTCCGCGATATGAAGCATCAGCTGTTTTTCTACAATGTAACCAAGTCCCCAAGATAGATGTAAGTTCGAAGAAAGAGAGAGATGACAGATTATGCATAAGACAGTCAAATTGATATTCAGAGCATTGTAGCACTTCAATCATTAATTCTACAGCACTGAGCATTTTATCATCTTTCTTTCCCATTTTCCCTTGAATTGGAATAATAATGTTGTTTCAAGCACTTCAATTCTGTAAGACGAGCAAGGTAGATTCTGTGCATCTTCCCATACAATAAGTCCACTCGATTGATACCTATAGCCCAGCTACCAGACATGCATTCGAAACGATGACCTAAATCTCCCTAGGTGAAAATTTTAAGCAGATATTCACATATTAAAATTGGCAATGCATTTCAAATCAGAATTTCAAATTGGCCAACCAAACCATAACACACGGGTTATCTCGCTATGCTGTTGTATTTCAAAGGTCTCTATACAAAAAGGAAAGAGATAAAAAGAGACAAGAAAAACAAACTCTTATCAACAACTTAGAGTAACTGAAAATGAAAGTCAATGATGATAAGTTTAATTGATAACTTGATATTCTGAGGCGTTTCTAAAGGATCGTGAGGCTAAAGCTTAGTCTTCTCTTACATGTTCTACTTCATTTCCCACAAATGTTACTCCCAACCTGTTCTCAAAGTCCTAAATTTTCAAATCCTAAAATCTGTTCTAAAATAGTCTGATGCAGTAATTAAGCCTTTCCTACGTCAATAACACTTCTGATACAACAGGATCAAGTTGGAGAACATTATCCACAACTGCCAATCACAATCATATAAACTGAAAAATCAGCTTCTAAGAATGGGAACTAAAATTAGGAAACAAGATTAGAAGAATTGCAGGAAATCAGGAAAAAGAATGAACTTACTATTATGGATTGCAGGATTGTAGAGAGTACCATCTTCCCTTTTCAACAAAACCCGCACTCGCCCTCTTTGCATGAAATCACGCGGATATGCTTTATCGAGCTAGGATCACAAAAAGGAAGATAGTAGTTACTCCCAAATACAATCAAAGAAATAGCACAAAACAGCATAGCATATTAGCATATCATATAAAAGCTATAAACCTCAATAGCAAAGGGGACTTTGAGATGGTTGCAGCAATCACCAATCTCCACACAATTCGGATTTTCACATGCCTTAGTTGTGCTGATTCTCCTGCCTTCAGCTAGGGTTTTGTTCTTATTTATATAAACCGGATACAGCACTGCCCATTTCTTTATATTAGGGACACTTCCATCCATCATCTGATTCATATACAAAAATCAACCATTTACGCCTCAGCTTATTGAAATGAATTAAAAAAATCAAGAAAACATACAATCACAGACTGCATCAAAATTAGGAACAAATAATGATTCATGACAAACAACTACAGTAAAGTGTAGAGCACTTCAGATTAGATCCAATAGCCTATGTGAAATAACTGAAGAATGAAATATCTTAAACATTAAACTCTAAATGAAGGTTTAGTATTCATGCTTGCTATTCGACGAGATTTTACTCGCAACCCAACATCTAACAACGAAATCAAAGAAAAAAATTTGGGAGCATAAGATCACAGTCGCTCTTATGAAGAGAAGAACAAATCTTTCTTGAAATTTGACATTCTGAAAAACCCCAAATCAGTTTCTCCTAAAATCGAATTGAAAGCATAGGAAACTGAAAAACACTACAACTAACCACAATGTGAAGAGGTATTGCAGAGACCTAGGGAGAGAAGTAAGCGAGAGGGTATAGCGAACGGACATTGTTATGGATTGGGGCTTCAGGTTAAGGTTTGTGTTTGGTCCTTGATCCGGTGTCGTTTAGGACAAGGAAGGGAAAATTAATTAGTTTAAAAAAGGTCAATTAATTAATAAAATAATTAACTTTTAAAAAATGTTAATCCAAATTGACAAAAAAATTAAAAATTGAAATTAGCCGACAGTCCAGTCATTTGACTTTTATAATCTTTCGTACCTACATAACGCACCTACTGGTGTGTTTAGAAAGCGTAAATAAAGACAATGGATGTCCTTCTCTTGAGCTCTTCAGCTCCACTCTCCTCTTCTTTATTCAGAAGTTCGTATCTTTTCTCATCAACTAAGAGAGTTGCTGTTTTTCCCAGTGAGTGTTCCCTTTTCTCTGGGGAAGGATTTGAACTCAAAGAATTTTCGTGTATTGCGGTGATTGATATGATTTTTCAAGTTAGCTTGATACCTACATGGAATTGTGTCATGGAGGGAGTTTTGATCGTTTCATTGGAATGAATAATCTCGCTTCAAGTTGGCTCCTTTTCGATTGTGTATATCTTACTGTGTTGTTTACCTTTTCTGGGTTTGTTTCAAACATGAAATTTGAATCATTGAGGATAACTTAGGAGATGATTTTAGAAGATGGAATAGGCTAGAGTAGGTCGCAGTTATGGCTTTGTGATTTTTTTGTGTGATGATGTTATTAAATGCTTACCGTCTTTGAACAGGCAGGTCCCGGCTGAAACCCATTGATATATGCTCAAAACCTCTCAATAGTCTATGCACTTTGGTTCCCATTTGCACTAGGAAAACCGGTGCGGTGGCTGTTAAGTCATCTTCTGAGATTGAGGCAACTGGCCCAGAAATTGAGGACCCCAAGTCTGATGACAGT